>JAPEVC010000234.1:0-53335 GCA_027946555.1 Gnomoniopsis sp. IMI 355080 | reverse complement strand
TCTCCTTCTCCTTCTCCTTCTCCTTCTCCTTCTCCTTCTCCTTCTCCTTCTCCTTCTCCTTCTCCTTCTCCTTCTCCGTCTCCGTCTTGCCCCCCCCCCCCTAAAACACAATAACGGAACTAGGGAGGGCGATGGGATCGCTTCACGAAACTGCCCGTATATAAGAATTGGAGGTCCGTAGTAACGCAGAATACACAGGAGTAATAGAATCCTGAGACTCCATCGCTCATCCTATCATCCTATTCAAACAACCCTCGTGAGGCCTTGCCCAGTCACTCGCCCTCCCGGCCCCCAAAGGCTTGGAGGCCCTCCATCACCGCCAAACCCGGATCAAGGACCCAAACCCAACACAACTATCCAAGGTCCTCATCAGACAAAATGCACCCCAAGGTCCCCTTTCCCACTCAACACCCTAGCACATGAAACATACGCCCACCACACATCAATTGCGAAGAACACATGCTGATTAGCCATTAAGAACGAAATATTAATTTCCTGATTGGTAGGCCAGTCTGTAGGTAGGTAGATAGGTAAAGTCGCTATTGGCGCGCGCGACCACAACCCCCTTTCTCCACTAGGTCCTCCCGGATATGTTGCCTGCTCTGCTATAAATATGCTCCCCCAGCCACGTGTGCCAGTGCCCTGATAATGCCCCCATGTTGCCGGTCCCCGGCATTCCTTTGAATGCACAAAAGTAGTCCCCCCTGCATGTAAGCGTCTGTCGATTATCCTGAGTCCTCTGTTGCGGTTTATTGCGGATGTAAAGAATGTATGCATTTTGCGTTCCACACACAAGTTTGTACAAGGAAAGTCTAGCCCGTCGGTTTTCGCGAGATGTCCCCGTGGCAAAATTATTGACCGTTTCCTGAGCGAGGTCTTCTCACTTGCGGATGATGACGGAGAAGCCATCGATCCACTGGCCACATGAGCCCCAAACGCCGCAGATGTTGTAGCCGTACGGAGGGATGAGGGTGTGTCTGGAAGCGAATCTGTCAGTTTCTGCTGTGCTTAGGTAGAGTGTTGGTAGAGTCCACTTACGCCTCACCACCATGCTGATTTCCAAAAAATGGCGACCGGTTACCCAAGGACGTCAAGATCTGGATACCGTCAACCCAGGCTCCCGATCTTACCACAACGCCGGCGATATATTCCCCTTTGCGGACATCTGCGGACATACATTGTCAATATGATTGTGCAATATCTTGCTTCACCTCACCCAGTAGACACATTGGGCAATTTTAATAGACTCACCCAAATCAAAGACACCCACGTTCACATTTCCCCCTGCATTTCCAAACACCTGCCGACTGTCATCATCGTAAATGAATTCCAGACCATCCAGCGCAGCGCCATGATACACCACGACTCGACTCAACACTCTATCCTTCTGCGTGGCGCTTGTGAAGAGAAACTCGGCCGGCTTCGATCCTTCGAGACCGCTTTGGCCAAGCTTGGAACCGCGATACGCCGTGTACCCCATCAATGCATTACCGACAGTCAGCCGGCTCTCCTTACCGCACATCGTCCGTATGTCGTCCACATCCAAGCTACCACCGGCGTGCGACTTAATGGACAACCGGACCTTGCCCTTGCGCTTGTTCTCTGGGAGCCGTTTGCGAATCTCCTCTTCGGTGAGGGTGATCTGCCGCTTGATTTGGCTTTCATCAAATGTGCCCGGGCACTCCATCCAGGTGGTGCAGAGGTCCTCGCCCTCCCCATAGATCTCAATAAAGGAAATACCGGAGGGCGCTGTCACTGCGACCTTGTTATCCTCCACTGGCCATGCGTGTACCGTGTCGTCGTGGTGACGGGGCGGATCATGAGGGAGCTGAAAGCTTGGGTGGCTCCGGAAGCGCAAGCAGTCGAGACGGTGCCAGGTGCATTCCTCTGCTTGGGATACTGGGCCGCCCTTCGATTTCGTCCGGGTTGAGTAAGCCTCGTGGCTCAGGAAGGATCGGTGGAGGAAGACATAGTCTCGAAGCATCACGCCATTGGCCTGATGAGGGCATCCAAACAAATGACCAGTCTCGTGCATATGTGCGCCTATTCCAATATTGGCGTTCTCCCACGAGCTGCCAGCCTCGTTGCAGTCGTTGGCGACAAAGTTTGTGTCAGTTGGCGTACAATCCGTGAACGCAGGCACAACCTCCTCCAATTTCGTGGGGTAACTGTGCAGAGACTGAGATCCGAAAATGGCCAGCTTCAAATCTCCGCTGGAGCTACCAAGCGCAGCATGGCCTCGAATCATCTTCGCCTCGGGGTCCCAGTGACTGTCCAAATACATACAGGACACGTATTGCTCCTGCCCGGGCTGCAGTTTGAAGTATTTCTTTACTGCATCTGCCGCCATGGGAAACAGGCCGCCTTGATCGGCAGCTTTTGGGTTCTGTTGTGCAATTTCCAAATCTCGAATTTCCGCCACTGTCTTGTCCATTCGAATAATATGCACCCGGGCCTCGTTTCGCAGCCTGCCCTGCTCGTGGTCCCGTGCGCAGGTGGTGCCTTGTGTCCATTCTTCCTCAAATCTGAAAGTTCGACGTCCGAATTTATTGCGGTACATCTGTTCCGCAGTGAAGGCCTGCCATAAATAGGCCGACATTCGGAATTTTCGCACAGCGACATCTAGATCGTTTCCTTCCCTCTTGGCCCGCTCTGGCGGTGCGTCAAAGGTCTCAGGTGAGTCTTTGGCCACCAAAATAGCCAGCTGTAGTGGTGGAGAGTTGGAGGGAGGTAGCGAGTTGATAGTGATTGGTGTGGAATGAATCGGGTTTGATGTTCCGCTGTTGGGAAGCTTTGGGCTGGAAAAGTCAAAGCGCAGTCTGTTCATACCAGACTGCAGGTAGACTAGCGCCTTGAAATGGCAATCACGGACGGGCCATGATACAGGAGGATAGTCATCGTCTGCTCTCGAGACGGTGATCTCGCCGTCAATGGCTCGTCCAAGGGTCGTGCCGACTGTGCCCGTGATTATAAGCACCTTTTGGGATACCTGTATAGATGATCGTTAGTCACATCTGCATGGCAATTTTGAGGCCAAGACCCCCAGCAAAGCTAGACGGCTTCTTGCCATCGTCCAAATAATCTCGTATTTGGGTCAAAGCTCCCATAAGCATACGCCTTCACAAAGTAAAACACTCACCCAAGCTCCATGCCGAATATTATCGAATTGCGGCGCATATGGCGAGACAGGCAGCTGTGGTTGCGGCCCACGCCCACCCGAGGGCG
The DNA here is from genome assembly GCA_027946555.1 of Gnomoniopsis sp. IMI 355080. Lineage (NCBI taxonomy): Eukaryota > Fungi > Ascomycota > Sordariomycetes > Diaporthales > Gnomoniaceae > Gnomoniopsis > Gnomoniopsis sp. IMI 355080. The sequence continues at coordinate 50,110 of JAPEVC010000234.1, read as the reverse complement.
GCGATCCCAATCCAGTCATGCCGTTGACGCTGTACCTATTGCTATTGTTCGTGGCCGATCGCAGGGGCGGCCTCAACCCTGGAGGAGCGAGCACACCGGACTCATTGAGCGCTTCTTTGGTCAATTGCTGGTGTAGGGCAACGTCGGATTGGTTTTTGACAGAGGGCGCGGCGGAGGGAGGCGTTAGTGAGCCACTGGTGGGCGTCCGTCCGTTGCTGGCATCACTGGAGGTGTCGGTGGCATCGGTCGCGGACTTCTCGGTCTTGAAGCTAGCTTTGGAACGCCGGCGAAGCGATTTGATCGACAGCAGGCTGGGCGCCATGGCGGGCTGAAGGTTGGTGGGACTCGACGAAGACAAGTCGTCGGGATTATATTAAATTATCTGGGCGCAGGAAGAGCTCTGGGCGCCCAAGGTTGTTTTTGCGCGGCTTGCGTTGCGTTGAGTGAGGGAAGGGCCGATCCAGACTCAGCCAAACAAATCGGCTGGTCTTATCCACTCGAGAGATGTAGTCACAGTGGCAGTCGGCGCAAAGAAAAAGTTGAGAAATTTGAATTGAGCGAGGACAGTTTCGAGGAAAAATGTCGTGGCGCAAGACTGAGCGTCGTGTATGAAAGGAGGAAGGGAGATTAAAGCGGGTTCGTCATGTAACAGTCGAGGGTCGTCAAAGCAGAACAGAAGCGAAATATCATCCGCAAGGAGGCTCGCATGCAAGCAAGAAAAGGGTTTCTTGGTCCGAAAAAGCTTGGGAGGGAAGTGTGGCCCCAAAACGCAACAAAAGATGGCGGCGACAAGAAGAGTTGCAAACAAGCAAAGACGGGAGCTGATGAGAGAAGTTCAGCCCGAGTGAATTGGATCTGGATTTGGCAGGAAGCAAGGAAGGAGGGTGCAGGCGGGCAGTGTCAAGGATTCGGGGGTTTTGGAAACGTACTATACCTCGCTGCCCTCTGCGTCAAGTACTACTACGTATCTAGATAGCAGATTAGTACCAGGATTGCCTTGTCTGAAGGTCTCTTTATTACCAAGTATTCAGGCCGGCCAGACCGCTAAAATATAGCAAGGGAATGGTAACGCCAGCCGGTGTGGGAAATGTGGTTATGGTGGTACTCTCTGTCAAAGCCGCTGCGACACATGCGTGGATAAGGCAATATCAAACCAAGGTTCAATACTGACAAGGTAGGATTTTGCCAATTTGATGTGGATTCTTTGGTTTTCCAGATGACGTAGCGCCGTTTTGCGCCAACGACTCGCCAAAACCCGATACGAAGAAAGACAACGTGAAAACGATGCAAGGCGCTGCTGGCTGCTGCTGCTGCTGCTGCTGCTGCTGCTGCTGCTGCAGGACACGTCCAAAAAAGAAAAGGCCCGTGAGAACGGCAATGTGGAGACAAACAAACGGCCGGTGGATCCGTTCAGGAATCCAATTCATCAGCGGTTGTACAATTGGTGGCTGGGGAGAAAGATCCAGACAATACAGCAGAGACAAAAAGAGGACCGTCCGCAACGAAGTCCGGCCGGGCTCCTCTTCTCTTTCGGAAGACCCCGACAAGCCTAAGTCTAAGCTCTATAAGTAAGTAGGTAGGTACTCTGGTCCTGTGCAGGTTCTTTTTTTCTTTCGCCCGGAACTTGCCCAGTGGCTGTAGATCAGGGGCTAGGTGCTGTACTCGGCAAAGCTATGGAAAACACCACCTGAATCAGGGCGGAATGGAGCTAAGGAGGTCTGTACACGACATGTGTGTAGAACAGGTAAAACAAGACACGGCCTGCCTGCCCCTCGTGTCTGCCTGGGTTACGGTTACGACGGCTGAATGGTAAGAGGTAAGATGGCGAGGTGCCAGTTGCTAAGCAAACACGGGAAGCAGCCAGAATGAAGAAGAAGAATGCAAGTGGATGATGATACCTTGGACCACAGATGTGCGCCATGCACGTCTTTCTCGGCACACAGCAGGATCGTGGTTGCAACACGGCTTAATGTGAACTCGCATTAATCCACGCTAACATCTGCATCTGACTCTAGTGGTGGTACCATAAGTCGTCTATTTTGATTGTTGACAGATTGAATGCAGATGTCTGCCATTTTGGGTTTGGCTCGAGATGGCGGGAGGAATACGTGGGTACTTGAGGTACCTTGATTTCTTCCGAGGGCACCATCCAAAGACGGACAGACGGACATGAGCTTGGGCAAGTCGATGGAATAGATGTCGCTTCAGCTATAAGTATCGGGCTCAATCCCTCAACCACTCTAGACGGTCCGGAGGAGACTGGCCTCTTGAGCCACTGTACCGAAGACTATTCGATGCAAGAATCAGGCTTTCTGAACGTCCGCTGCCAGGATACCATACCCTTGCAGGTGGTCCCGAAATCGCCAAACAGGGATGAGAGCTTCCCACTCAGCCCACCCTGGTTGCAGATCCCGATGCTCCAAAGATATGGAAATAGATGGAAACTTGAAACAATGCCATCTGTGTCGCTTGTCCGTATCTTCCCATTTTATTACCACAGTAATGAACACCACAGCTCTTGTTGTGCGTGCCTTGGCCTCATGCGATCCTCTTGAGCTCCCCCTCTGGTGAAACCAGAAACATTACAGCTCTTTTCTTGCACAGGGATAGCTGCGCCCTGATCCCGTCGTGGTGGAACCGGTTCGTTCGGCACCGGGGGGTTGTCTCCTCCAAGAATGGTACATTCCACCATCGTACAGAAATAGTGCAGCAGCCATGTACTCCCTGGGTTGTGGGGGTCAAAGTGCCGTTTCTCCCGGAGTTTCTTGCCGACAGGTGTGGTGCTGATCTATGATGGTGGGCTACTCCTAGCGATCCCTAAATACGAGAATTGGAATTCATCTGATGAGGTGTACGTACGCAACCAAGCTTATTAGGAGATAAAGCCTACCTTACTCGGTACTTTACTGTGATTTGATATTGAAATCCCAAACCTGAGCAATCTCAATATCGGACAATCTCATACTTCTGCCCATGCCATTCATTCCTTGCCTCGTAATCAGCTAGAAGCAACCCCGTGGGGCTATCTGTCTTGTCTGCTGCGCCATGTAAACGAGCCCGTTGCGCAAAGATGCACCCTGCCAAGCCGCACCCCCAGGTGGCTCTGGGTGGCTATGGGTGGCTTGCAAACATGAGCAGTGCCACCATCAAAAGCACCACAAAATGTCGCATTCTCCTCGTTGATCCCCATCCCTTGTAGGAGGAAGTCAGGTGCATTTTGGGCGAGCACCGCCAGAACCCATGGCTCATGATGAGGAACATGATACGCAGTATAGTACCTGGATCAAAAGGGATCGTTTGAAGGGCGCGGTGTGTAGTACTTGCTACATTCCTAGGTGCATAGTCTGTGCATAAGTAAAAGATCAACATGCAAATCCGATCCTCCATTTCATCTCCCCGCCCACAATCCACGACAAAGCACGCAACGCTGGCGACTCTCTTGCCGCGCAGCGCGACGGGCCAATCTTGATAAGGGGGTTGCATTTTGGCGAATCACCATTCGCAACACATCTCGATGCTAACACTAACAAGACAACAAGAGGACTCTTTGGGAGTTTGTTAGTGCAAAGGACATCATCCACTTGCAACCCCTGGACGCCTTTCTTTTCCCAAGAACCTGCCCCCGTTGTGTTCATCTGAACCAGACGAAACAATCTAAAACGAAACATTGTCCCAATCGACCAACAGAGGAACATTATATCGTTTCGTCCGCCGCCGCCGCAAAGGGCTTGTCATCTATTACCTACCAGCCTTATCTGCAAACGACCTTGATTGGCGTCATCCCCTCGTCAACCAGGTAGACCTGGGCTCCCGTTCTCTCTGCATGCAGCAGGATGCACTTGGCCTTTCCCGGTTCCAGACCGGGAATAGCAGCCATTTCTCCACCTGCTTGCTGAACGCACCCATGCTCGCGGGAGGCTGAAGAATTTGTGGAGAACACAGCACCCACACGTTTGCCAAGGCGCGAGGCTGTGGCTAGCGAGCGGGCGGATATCATGATCTGCTTGGTTGTGGGTGGTCCGTTAGGCTTTCGTGAATGACTGTAATCTTGCTCAGTGACTGGTCTGAGTTTTCAAAAACTGTACGGGAGAGCCTTGCGCACGTATATAAAACGTCTTGTTCAGTGAATTGGCTGCACTGCTGCAGCCTACAGGCCGGGCCGCAGGTTAGAGCCTTTGGGCTGATACCTGAACAGTGACCTTGTCAACTCCAAGCCAAACTGGAACTCCTGGGAAATTTATGTGCTTTAACAAGATACATTTGAGTGTTCGAACCATTTACAGCCATCCAGCGCTGTTGAGTTAGGTAATGCTGGGAGTCGCTAAGGACGCACCCTTACGCATGTCATCTAAGCCATCGCAATTAGAGACCTTTATAGCTATAGACCCTTTATCGAAGCCGAAATCCTTATCGTCGCAAGACCTTCACCGTCGGAAACCTTTACTCGCCTTAATTATAAATACTAAGCTAAGGTATAAAAACTTACCGTCGTAGGATTAGGTTTCTATACTCCCAATTATATCCCAGCTCTTTTGATATACGATGGCAGCGATAATAGCGATGGCAGCGATGGCAGTAATCTATCTCGATTCTTATTAAAGCTACCTAGCGACGATGGCATTAAGGCTTTCCGCTATACTCTTGCCCTCGAAGAATAGGTGCCTAGGTGCCCTCCCTTCGACGATGGCATTATGCTCCTTCCTTTAGCAGTGGAATGGACATATAGTAAAGGATTCGGGACTGATAAAGGATTCGTTTAATAAACCTCTAGCGCCGTAAACCCTTTGTATACCCGTGAACCCTTTATCTGAAATAAAGGTTAGCTAGGTATAAATAGTAAACTTTGCACTCACGGCTTGAAGGGCTCAATAGATATAAAGCCTTTATAGAGGCTGCAGTCAGCCTTCATGAACTTCGCCGCACCCCCGTACAGTTTCCCAGGTCTACCAGAAGGGTTCAACGCTATCAGCTGATTCTCCTGCATTGTACCTTGATTGATCTTACTCTCTGCGTGGTCTCTGAAAATCGCTCCAAGGCTATTTATCTCGTCGAAAAACCCGAGGAAACAATGATGGCTGTTGACACAGGCGGACGGGTATGGAATCATGGCAGACGGGTACCCAAGTACTTGGGTAAATTTATCATATGCAATCCTGACAAACGAGTTCTTGGAACTCAGTTGGCCTTTTATGTCGTCCAAGGAACAGGAAATGTCAGCTCCGTCTTGATTGGAAAATTTGTGGCAGGGACTGTACCTTTTATGTCGGAGTCAGTCTGGCCAGGGATGATGGGGCCGGTCTTTTGTGTAAAAAGATGTCTGATAACTCAATCACTGCTCAAATTTCTATTCAAACTCGACACCCTTGGGTGACTTATCCTTCAGTTTACGGCTCATATATGATGTCCAAGCCTACTCGCTGGATTTCGTACTTCGGAAATGCTCATCCATTCAACATCTAGCTTCTAGTCAGGCAAGCGAGAGCCTCCAGAGCCAGAGTCTCTAGCATAATATAGCCTGCCTAATATATTTCGTGACCTATCTGCTGATTGTGCCCGTCTATTCTCGGCCCCCGGACTGACACCAACCTATGGGACGTCCATGTAACAGGAGATAGACTTTTACAAGCTCTCTCGGGTACCTTGCCAGGTGAAGACACTTTCACATCTACCAGCACCTCGTATGGGAGCGCGTCATGGCCAAATGATCTACGCTCGACATTCAGATCGATCCGTGGCAAGCCTCCAGGCGCTGGGCCTCGGCTTTCCTAGGTATTTCCGTTCTAGCTTGTCTCGATCGACGGGCTAAATCTGCAGACAGCATTGGCTCCACCTTCTACTCTAGCAACACTCATCAGCATGGAGCTGGCGAGTTGTGCAATTGGGTCAGATATCAAGCTGTGAGGCCAGGTGGTATATCATATGGAACAGTGGCCATATCCAAGGAAGCTCAAGTAAGAAACAGCAGCGCACCCCAGATAGAGATCTCAGAGGATCGTTTCCATGGTAGTATATTAACAACATGATGGACATTACAATGAAGAGGTACTGGAGAATTCATCGCTATCCAACAAATATAGCAGCCAACTCAGTATGTACCTGGCACCATTTCGGTCACAGGCTGGAATCACCTGTTCACAGAGACCCCCAACCCATCAAGCATTCTTTCAGATCTTTCGGGGCTCTGCTTGTCTGTAAGTCTTTGATTTTAAATCCTGAGATGTACTCTCGGTCGCCTTGAAGTATAAGTACCTGGATGAGATCACGAAATGTTCGGGAGGAATCGAGTCCACGGCGTATTCTGGTAAACGCCCTCGGGCGTGGCTCTCAGACAAGTGAAGACGAGGATGATGATTGCAACACGTGCGAGCGCATAGGTTATGCCGCCAACGATGGCCAGGATCGTCGACAGGAGAGTGATTCTTTCATGGAGCCTTTCCCTTCTGCTCAAATACTTGCGGGCCTCGTTGCCTGCCGATATCAGGAGACCGATTATGGTGTCATGGCGCAAGTCTGTCGCTGGTATGGCGTACTTTTTCATGATGAACCTATCGTAAAAAACAAACCAACCATGACATTCATCCCGAGGATCGTCTTTGAGCGGATAAAAATTGGGTCCCGCCACGTTTTCTGCATAAAACTTCAACGAAAGCGCAACAGGAAGCATATCAGGATGCGGACCAGTGAACAACTGCCGGTTGGCCCCTCGCAACACTCCACCAAGAATGCGGTGAAAGTCCATCAGCCGCATCATCCTCATGAGACTTGGCTCCTTGAAACCGTCCGGAAACTGCAAACTCGCTGCTTGTTTTGTAGTCTCGACGTCATACGCTGATGGCTCCTGGTCCCATTTTCTTGAACCTGAAGGCATTGAAAGCAGAGCCCTCTGGGCATCGGGGCTCCATACAATATATTTTGGATGCCACCATTCCTCAGGCAGCCTGAACAACGGCTCCAGAATCGCGACGAATGCAGGTGATGAGACAGGGTGCCGGTCCAGAAAGGTCAACATGTAATTTAGGGCAAGACTGGACCCAACCACTATCACGGGCAGAATAGCCGATGTTAGACTCGCGGCCCTCCAGCAGATAAGCTCGGCCCGAGTTGGAAATTCGAAGTTCCAGGCGAGGCAGTGAAGACCACCAAATGCCAAGGAGGAGACAGCCATCAGGATGAATATCAAAGGCGTATCTCCTTCCATCCAAACTGAGTCGTTGGGCACACGCGTAACATTGTGAATATGCTTCGATCGTTCCGCGGCCTTGGACGGTGACCACATGCGGAGTGATAACTGCTGCGATTGGTCCGATGCTTCAGACCATCCAAGTGACCTGGTCTGCAAAGTAGTCGGCTGTGAGACGTCTTTGGGTTTCCACCAATTAGCTAGATATGTAAATATGGCTATAACAGCAAAGGCGATGGTGGCGATCTCCAATTGGGTGATGGGCAGTCCAGTAATGCCACGAACAGTGATATTGAGGATGAGCCAGATGATCTGTAAGATGGCAATTCCTTTCAAGAGCCAGTCTGCCTTGCTTTTGTCGTTGATGTCTTGTTCACTGAGGTGTACACCTTTGAGGGGATGAAAATCAACCTCAGTCCTCGCCCAAATGTATCGCGAGGTTAGTTTCGATGCGGTCAAGGCACAGTTGCCCGATTTCTTCGTGTCAAAGTCCAAGATCCAGTACAGAAGCCCTCCCATCTGGGCGTAGTAAGAATGCACGGCAGTCCATTGTTGCGGCTCTTCAGTATATTTCACGCTGCCCATAACTTGACTTTTTGACTCTTGGCTCCGTCTCGCAGTGACGTTGCTGTCTCCAGTGACATCCATTCCTGAGGCTTTCGCTGGTTCAGGGGCCGCCTTTATACAGTCTTGAGCAATTCCTATTCCCTCGGGTTGCCCATAAGAACTGGAGGGGATGTTGGTCTCGGTTGCATATTGATCGTCCTTCTGGGGTGCCTGACTGTCATGTTCAGATATTGACAGATGTTCGGCCTTGCTTGGCACATGGCTTTGGGATAGCATCGACGCGGCCCCCTCGTCGGCTTCCTGAGAATCTGGGTGGGCAATATGAGGCTCCGCTGCCTCCATATTACGCTCAGAAGCTGCGAGATCTTGTAATGCCATAGAGTCTGAATGTGGTGGTCTTAGGCTACCGCAAGGGCTTGGGCTGGACGGGCTGGAGGGGTTCCTTTCGATGTCCTCTTGGATCTTGGGATCAGGAAAATTTGGCTGTTTGAGACCTAGCAGCCAGTAAAGTAGTTTGGAGTGCTGAGGATATTTTACCACCCACTGCCATTTCTGAATATGCTTAGTTCTATTCCAAGCGATCCAGGAGGTGGTCCACGTAAGTGTCCCTTGCAGGTACTCATCAAACTCGCGCAGTTGCTCAAGAGCCAGACGAAGGTCACAGATGCCCTTCGACAACATAAATTCGGGGAAGAGAATGTTGATAACCATCCATTTGATTTTGCGCAGCACTCTCGTCATTTGACTGAAGTCAGGCTCGGCTGTCCAACACCGTTGGCGCGGTCGAGGGTACTTGTGCAGGCCTCCTGGCCTCAAGCCCAGTAAAAAGCCCCCCCCCCCCGAACCTCTTCTCTTAAGCAGGGGCTGTGCTAATGCAGCATTTATACATGTATGGGTCACACAACATTGAAGCGCCTCATCTGCCTACACCAGGTTTTGTGGAGTCGGGTCTGTCTCTGGTTCTGGTCACAGAATTATCTATGTAGGTGCCAAGGTAATAGATCAATCGTTATATTGCCCAAACCTGCGCGACTTGCAGTTAAATTTATCAAACCGAGCAGATAGTCAACGTCAGTCAGAATTCGACAGCCTTTCAAAGCTGAGGGGAAGTGAGAATCTCGAATCGAGTGTCTGCAGGTGCGGTCGAATTAGGCGCTTTAAGACAGGGGTTTGAGATGAGATTTCAGCCGCGAAGAGACGTGTGGGTGCTGCAGACGTTGTCAGCATGCCCTAGAGCTGCCATGGAAAGCCCGACTGAACCGCCCACGCTGCGATCGCTGCCACACTGGGGAAAACAGTCGGCGACTCGACATATAAGCCTCCATGCATGAGGGAACACTGTCAAGGTGGACGAACCCCAGGCTGCCTGACAGGTAGGTATACATGTGCGGTCCAGAAGACAGTGAACCAACATGGACTCACAGCCAGTCAACCTTCGTAGATTTCGTATCAGCGAACAAGCAAGAGAGTCAAAACCAGAGTACGCCATAATCAAAATTGCACAAGTGGCTGTGGCAGTGTCTCCCTAGGTATGTGCACATGCTTTTTTGAGGTCGCGCCCCGGCAAAGTGCCGGACTGCGCGAGGATGAGAGATACGTACCTAGGTAGGTAACCATTAAAGCGCTAGACCACTGCAGGAGCTATTGCATTGCGCAAAGCGCGCTCAGCCCACTCTTCACCCTCAAGCCAACGCTACGGCAAGGCTCCCCAAGAGTCATAGAAAACCCAGAGAGCAGGAGAAAGGTAACGCGGGCGGAGGCCACGTTCGCGATGAGTTGCGGTGAATAAGCCTAGTCGGCGATCTTGTCCGCGCAGGGCGACGCTCGCGAGCAGAAAGCCTTCACCTTACAGGCCGCAGTCTCAACAAGGCTGTGGCATTAAGACGTGTTACATTTGATGGGACACAATAAGTAGGTAGGGATTTACCGGATGCCAGACATGGCGAAGAATTTGAGAGCATTGAGCGGCAGAGGCATGCCCGGTCAACACCGGCGAAAGATCAGAATCACCAAATAATATAACCGGTATCTCCCTGATTCGGGGCCAGGCTTCCTTACACCACGCTGGTCCGCCTCCAGATCGTGAAAGGACGATTTCCCTCGACTGCCATGCACAGTACATAAGTGTAGGCTGGCTGCCATCGAACCTCAAGACTTGACGAAGTCAATCCCGTCGTGCGGAACTGTGGCTGAGCGTCGGTTTGCACTCGTAGACCAGTCACGAGTGTAGCCTTGACTGAAGGCCCAATAGCGACGCTGTCACGTCTGGACGTTAGGAAGCCACACCCAGAAGACCAAGCCTCGAGGGCCGCCAGCTGCAGTGGAGAGAGGCTGAGGGGCTGCACTGGAACACAGCAAGTATAGTACATTTCACTCGTGACAACGTATATATACAAGAGCAGACAAGCTGCTTGGATGTTGAACTTGAAACCACGTGCAGAGCACGGCTTCTTGGCAAACGTGGCATGATACGCGACGTTGCACGAGCAAAGACGCGTCTTCTCCGACGAAGGGGAACATGCTACGGTAGCAAAGGTGGGGAATGGGGGAAACCGAGGCAGCGATAAAGAGGTCGTGTTCCAACCTCTCACACCTTGATACTGCACACGCACCTGTCTCAAGTTCCCCACCTCCACCAGGTGCTTTGACATTTGGACAAGCTAAAGAGAGAAGGTATTGTGCGCGCGCTATTGCCAAATCCACACCCACTTCTCGAGGTGAATGTGGAAACAGAATCGAACCAAGGCATGGTTGGAGGGAGGGATGGCAAGCTGGGGACCCCAGCCTGAATGTCCTTGCATGCCGCTGACAGGGGTTTAAATTGAGCGTGGCATTCCGAAGCTCTTGCTTAGGTACTTTCCAACTAAATCGACGATTTGTTGGAATGGTTGGATTATAAAGTACATAATACCAGGTTCTCCCCAGCGTACTAAGCTGACATGTCCGATCAGCTGGGAGTGGAATTATGCCGAGGAAGGGATGGGATTGGTGCTTCTAGATGATTGATATGTCCCTTTTTTATTTTCCCGCTTTCTCTTACAGGCAAGGCATTGAGCGCTTACAGGGTTTTGGAATTGGCGAGTGCTACCACAGTAGCAGCTGCCACCCGGACCGTCGGACTGCTTTGCGTGATCAAGTGAATGAAGACGGGATTGATGATGAGCAGGAGGATGTTTGGCCATGCAGTGGTTCCTTGACGCGAACAAGAGAATAGATTATCATGTAGGTATACACCCGATATGCGCACATTGTCCATTTGTTGCTCTCATCAATAAATGGGTGTCCAAAATGTGAGATGCATATCGGATGGAGGTGGTTGGTTTGTGGCGTGGAGCCAAGCGAGAGTTTATTTTTATAGAGGAGCTTGAGCTTTGGCCGCCTTGTGACAGCAGCATGACAAGCGTTCGCAGGCTTTCGGTGATCTATGGGCTGATGAGCAGTATGCCTAAACCAGTTATCTTTTTTTTTATGTGCTATTAGTGTACCATAGTAAACAATGCATCTTATCTTGTTCGTCTCGGTTGATAGGCATTGCAGCAATCGTGACCACTCACTGCCCGGTTACGCCTTCGGGTGAAAGTTTGCACACCGAGGCTTTTCTATCCGCTGGTCTAGCCTACAGTTCAAGTTTGTGAAATATCTACCTACGCAAGTACTCAATTTCTGGTACAGCTGGAAATTGACAGTCTATGCAATCACTATCAGTCAGGCGCACTGGTTAGTACTAATTGGCGTTAGCTCGTGACTGGCGGCCCTTTTGTGCTTGGTGAGACAAGGTTCCCGACAGGAATGGATGGCATGTTTGAATTCGAAAGTGCGTGCCGTGACCGTAACCCACCTCTCGCTCTGTCTCCTCTTGACTCTGACGGGACGGGACCATGAATTCGACAAAACGGTTTTTTATTTTTTCACTTCATTTCCTCGGCCTCATCTTCTGAACCTGCACCACCACCCGAGCAGAAAAGAAACATTCGTCTCTGTTCAAACTCCATTCTTCCGGGCAAACGAACAAACATTGAAACGAATGTGCTGTTAGCAGACCACCGGCCAAGACTCGATCCGGGCACAGAGTATCATCGGCACGAACACGAAAAAAAGAGGCGACCAATCGACCACCGGAAGAACCCCCAGACAAGTTTCTGTTACCCCGATTCCGAAATCGATCTGTCTCTCGCCCTCCTCCTCCTCCTCCCTCGCAGCATTGACACTCACAACCCGCCCACTCCAATTTCTGCCCTAAACCCGCCCTGGTCAAAGTGCCCTCGCCTGGCCAGAACCTGGGGACCACTTTGAATCCTGTTCAGAATATCCACTCCATCCAACGTTCCTTCTGCATTTGCAATCCGCATCTGCAACACCTGCACCTGTACCTGCCAAATGTCCATCTCCAGGCACAGGTCCAAGAGCATGGCTTCTCCTTCCTCCAAGAAACAGCCTGATGCTGTGGCAGATAAGGTCCTCAAGCGGGCGGAGGTCGGCAAGGTATGTTTCCATATCCTTCCCATTTTTCTAATCTCCACTTCCAAAACTCCCATCGACAGCCAAGTGCTGCTTTGCTGTATGCCCGTTGAGCCTTGTCATCGCTGACGATGGGTCCCATTTCACCCTTCTTACAGATGGCCCGCCGCCTTCAGAGCCATCTCGCCTTGGCACAGTTCAAGGCCAAACGGGGCTGGGAAAACCTGTCCCTCGACGTGATCGAGCCCAAGTACGAAGAAGAGCTCCGACAGCACAAGGCCGCCCTCCGACGCAAACGCCTGGCCGAAGGCGAGATCTTATCCGACTCCTCCTCCAGTGCCTCCGACCTCCCATATCCTACAAGAGCCCTGATGAGCTCGCCCTTGAAGGCACCCTTGTTCTCCGATGCCATCGGCTCCAGCAACGGGAGCACTGGCCACCGCAAACGCACCTACCTAGCCTCCTTTGATAACGACCTCAACCTGTCAAGTCCGGCAAAACGATATCGAATGTCTCCCACCGCCCACAAGTCCTTTCCGGGCCATGTGTCCTGGGCCGACAGCCGTCATAGCCAGCTGACACAATCCTCCCCCATCAAGCCTCGCCGGCAGCCGTACTTCAAGACCTCCACCGGGCCCGATGTCTCCTTCTTTCCGTCCTCCAACCGCCTCGACAGAACCCTCAGCACCCCGAACTTTGCCGCCCCCGACGATGACGAGGATGACCTCCTCCCGACCCACTCGTTTGCTGTCAATGCCGCCACACGGTCCTCGCCGCCCAGCACCCCTCCTATGGGAAATCGTCGGCTGACACGGAACAATACCCACGACCTGGAGAAAAATGGCGGAAACTTGGAGGCAAGAGACGAGGGTGCCCAGCTGCTGCTCTACATGAAGTCGTCGCCCACCCCCGCTGCCTTGCCGCCAAGAGGCCAGATGGAGCCACCATCTACACCACCACCAAAGCACCTCGGCTTCACACCCCAGGCCATGGCGACACCGAATCTGGACAATCCAATGTTCCCGCACACACCGGGCCAAGCTTTTAATTTTGCCGATTATCTAAACATGACGCCCAGCCCGGCCCAAAAGCAGTGGAAGACTCCGATGGGCAAGACGCCACGGAGCATCGCGAGGAGACACCTTGCATGATGATACAGTACGGCGGCAGGGACCAAGTCCTATGCACATATACAACCTACCCAAGACGACGACCTGATCGTCGTCTAGCCGGACCGGACCATTCGAGTCGGCCAACCGTCCTTTCCTATGTACATGATACCTGGCCACCAACGAGCCCACCCATACACCAAAAACACACCCAACACATCGCATTGGACATATATGAAGCCCCATGGTTTCCTTAACGACACTGCCTTTTCCGAATGATTGTCCAAACCCCCTTTTTGCATCGTTTTGCCAATGACGTGGCACGACACACGAGACGCAACAACGATCGCTCTGCATCTTTTACTCCCACATCCCCTGCAACCCCCCAAGTTGGACCATCGGCGCACTTCGGAGTTTAGCAGCCAAACAAACCCCTGTCACCTGCCCCATTTTGTATTTTCAGAGAAGAATGATTAGGAAAGAAGGGAGCAAAAATTGTACGACCATGACCAGCAGACTGGCGAGAACAGAAAGACACGAGTTGGACGCGAAGCATGATTGCCGTGCAGCGGATAGCGGCCAATGCCCCTCATTGCGACGTTGGGCGTCTCCCTTGGTCGGACGCGTTACCCGCGTTTTCTCGCGTTGGGGTCATGTCGCTGGCCAATCAGGCGCGTGGGAGTGGGGAAGCGGATGATGTCATCCTATCTGGGGTAAAGCTTGCCCGATTGGGAAATGAGCTGGAGAAATTGAGCACGAGCAGCAAAAGACAGAGAGGTCCCCACAATTTCTTGCAATGGTGCGCCTTGAAGCACAGGCAAGGCAGGCTTTTTGGACGTGACTTCGAGTCTTTTGCTCTGCTCCTGTTTCCTGCATGATGATAGGGGGAGATGGGGAAGATGTTTGATACATTATGATAGATGACGAATTCTAATGCGTGTGAGACGTTTTTCGTGTGTATCTGTTGTGTGTGCAGAAATCATCCGTGAGCTCCAAATACACACATACATACATACATAATCCTCGGGTACCTTATACCCATAGTCAAATGTCTTGTTGGCCTTCTATGTTCACAGAAGGGATGACCGTCTCTGTAGTCCCCTCATGTTCGAACGTATCCTCACTTTTAGTAGCGAGAGCACTCTGGCGCCTCCGTTTTACGGTGCAGTCTTGTGTGGAATCCAACGCCCTGGTCTATAGTGTTGGGCCCCGTGGGTTTGGCTCGACCCCCCCTCCATAGATAAGGTTGTTATTGGATAGGGGCCCGCCTATCGTGATCACACAGTATGTAGGTAAGAGGCGCAGTCCAACTAATAAGATTCAAAGGTTCTGCAGCACATTCAGCTCCCCAGAGCATTTGCTCTGAAAAAGATAGATATTGAAATCTATTAACTACGCGGAATGTGTTGCAAATATGAGGAGGAAAAGTTAGACATCAGCTGGGGCCATCTCGCAAGTACCACCTGCTACGATGACAACCAGAGTAGCAAGGTGGGTTGGAGTTGCTTGGCCAGCTGTGCCGTAGAGTAGCCTTGTCCATCGTCCCATGAGATGCGTGTAAGATCCGTTGGCGCTAAAATTGCTTAAAGACCCCATGTTACATCGTTTGACCCAGTATAGAGCCGCGAGGCGCTTCTGTCAACGTCTGATTGTTTCCCTGCTCCCAACAGGAAGACGACGACGCTTCCGATTCCTTTTTCTCATCTGATCCATGTGGCTGGCGGCGGGTGAGATACATACCTTTGAATGCGGTAAATTAAAGAAGTACTTCTGGTCACTTAATGTCCTGTGGCATCAGCTTGCTCCATAGGTGTCCGTCAACCTCTCGTACTTCCAGAACAGCATGTCTGTGCCTTTTTCCACAATATGGACGCAATATTTCCCGCCAAAGGGCCCCCTCACCGAAGCGAACTTGCCATCGCAAACTGGCAAGGTCTTCATCGTGACAGGTGGCTCCAACGGTCTTGGCTATGAGCTTTCGCGCCAGTTGTACGGTGCTGGCGGTAAAGTCTATATCCTGACGCGCTCCAAGGACCGCACAGAGACGGCCATGGCCAAGATCAGGGCACACTACCAGGAAGAAGACGCTGGAAAGAAGCAGCGGGGAAGTTTAGAGTTTGTTCAGATGGACTTGATGGACTTTGCTAGCGTTAGGACAGCCGCCCGGGAATTCCTCGCGCGCGAGGGCCCGAATGGACGACTTGATGTGCTGCAAGTCCCACCAATTTGCTCAATTTTTTCCCTTCTGTCTTTACGGCAGATGATTCATTCTAGTAGGCGGTATGCTGACGATGTAACTAGCTTCAACAATGCCGCCGCAGGGGCCCGGAAAAATGCCCCTCCCGGACCTCAGGGCCACGAGTATCACTTCACAACGAACGTACTCGGTCGTAAGGCAACCTCTAATTTATACATGGCTCCCTCCTTCTAGAAAACCCCGAAACTTCGCTGATATAATACGCTCTTTGGTAGCATTTCTTCTGACGCAACTCCTCGCCCCAATCCTGCAGAGGACGTCCAAGATCGCAGACCCCGGGGCTGTACGGGTCACTTGGCCCGGGTCGTTGATGGTGGAGACGTCGAGCCCTAAGGATGGCGTGCGCAAGGAGTTTTTGAATGACCCCGCGGCGGCACCCAAGGAATTCAAAATGAACCAGAACGAGCTGTATGCTTCCACCAAAGCAGCGTGCTATTTCCTCGCCACAGAGTTCTCGCGCCGTGAACCTAGAGAGGGCGGCGGGGTTATACACCTGGCCGGAAATCCGGGGAATTATGCTACCAACTTATGGGCTCACGTACGTTTTACGTCCATCTTTGCTGTCAGACTTCTCCCCAAAATCCGGCCCCTCGTCTCGGGGCTGAAGCGATCAGTACTTTGATTCATGTCTTACACACAAGCCATACCTTGCGAGTTGTGGATTTGACACAAAAAGAAACATTTACAACTAACAACGAACGATGCAGGTTCCAACCCTGCTGTATGCCCTCGTGCGTCCCGCACTTCGTAACCCTTCGCCTCACGGAGCGGATACGTGGCTATGGATGGGTCTCTCCGACGAGGTCACCCTTGAGGACGCTGCCGCCGGCCGATATGCAATGTGCGACGGCCGGTGGCATCCGGGACAACGTGGCGACCTTGTCGCGGCACTACGGGATGTAAGTGAGGGTGGCTCAGGAAGGGCAAAGGAAGTCTTTGAGTGGTGTGAGAAAGAAGTGGCCGAGTTTTTGAAGTGAGGAATGGGTTCTTTTTTTCTCTTTCCCTCCTTCTTTTCTTCTTGCCTCAATTTCGACACTGTGCCGCCGCGAGAGTGGAGGGGCTTGCATTACTGTCCCGACACTACGCTGATCCGTGTCTTTGTGAACAATTGCTTAGGTACGGGTTTTGTTGTCGCGGGGCTATGGTAATGATATGAGCTGTCTCGAATCCAGGGGACTTGTACGGGTACTATGCGTTAGGGGTCAGGACAAAAAAGCCGACACTACTCAGTCCCGGGGGGCACCTCATCCAAACTCCAGGCTAACGTTTCCTTTCTCACTGGTGACTTCAACAGAAAGGGCCGGCGTGGGCTGCAGTTTTTCTTATACGCATTGGTCGCGATATGTGGATGATTTCATCTCCTCTTGTCCCTGATATGCAAATTCTTCAGCCGTTCGGGTTCCGACGAAGTTATGGTTCGCAACTTGCCCAGGTGGGCATTGCGCAGGAATACCTGGCAATTGAAACAAGCGCGCTGCTGATAACAACATCGATGCATATTGCATCTGTCGTTCACAGACCTAGACCGAGGTGTAACCTGCCTTGGTATCTCGATACTTACAATAAGAGCAAGGGGCCTGTGTGGCCCTCAAAGCCTAGGAGCTACCAAAGCTGTGAGTTGCACACGGGAAATATTCCTAGCGGCGAGCGCATTCACATCATGATCTTCAAAATCTTGTGCGTAGTGAAGTAAGATGTTCAACTCCCTAGCTCTCAAACAAAGTCCTCCACCCGTTTATCCGTTGATATTGGGCTCAATTCACTAGCCATCGTACCAGATGCCAACGTATCCTCCGACAACCACAAATATCTCGAATTCCCCACGCTTCCTGTTCGACTCATGCGGCCTGCAGGCTGTGTCGCACTTGGCGTAGACAGTCCTTTATTGCTCTGCTGCTGCTCCCTACTAGCGTCCGTATTGACCGCAGTGTCATTGCTGCTAGAGCCACCCTGCGACGACTTGGCAGATCCCAGACACGAGAAACATGCCTCCTTACCCGTGATGCCGAGCCGATGGGTGACCCACAATGCGGCGGGCTTGGACACGGGCAGACACGCGGACACGAGCCCAATGACAATTTCGGTGTAGCTCCATACCACAACGGGTACAATGTTATAGGAAAAGTCGGTATTCATAAACGCAATTAAGAGGTGCACACGGTAAGCGGATATAAATGTCACACTGTGTCCCAGGTTGATTGTAAGTATGTATGTATATGGCCAACAACCCAGTCGGGGAAACACAGAATAGAAAGAAGAGAAACGACAAGAAAACGTACCACCAGCCCAGCGCGAAAATTGACGTTACGCCAATCTTTTCCAGCCTCCCCAGACGCATCTTCCAGATTTGAGGAAGCGGCAGTGTGAGAATCATGACATCCGACAGGATCGATAGCCCAGCATTCAAGGTCCAGCGAACAATATGGCCCATACAGTAGCCCGGCAGCTCCGGCTGCCATTGTTTCTGCACAGGGTCGCAGGAAAAGATGCCCATGAAGATGAACACGAGGGCAGCGGTCACGACGAGCGCGGCGATGCCGTACGCGATGCTTCGCAAGGTGCGGGATGTCTGAAAGGCGACTTGAAGGAGGCGGTAGTAGAGAAGCAGGACGGAGATTTTGGTGATGGCAACGTTGGAGGCGTAGACAATTTCCCCGATGAGGAAAATTTTTATGAGGCGGGCGATCTGACTGGATGTCAAGTTCTCCTCATAGGATCCCATTCCATTGACGTCCATTTCGACCATGATGACGGCGAGAGTGCCGAAATTCCAAAACTAAAGCACATGAGAAAATTGTCAGTACCTCCTGCTGCTCAATATGAAGATAGGTATTTGAAAGACTGCGAGTTTGACTGACCATGGAGGTGATACATAACCAGTCATCCCACCACAGTTTCTGGCGCCGCATACGCCTGCTAATTATTCTCACGGTCACCGTTATAGCAGACAGTATTGTCATGCCTACAATGACCCTGATCGCCCAATTTCGCATTCCATTCTCAGCAGGCGTATAACGAGCAGTCATAGACCGCATCGCAGGCACCATATTTCCTTAAACAAGCGGCGAAGAAACAGAGCCACCCATCAGGTGGCAGCAGAAAAATAAAAACAGATTCCTAAAAAGCCGCCGACCAAAACACCGCAAGTGAAAATGTAAGATATCCCAGGCTTCTTGGAATAGGGGTACAAAATCTTCCCCTCGTATGTACACCCGTACTTCCCCAAGTGATCTCCATGAGCTTTCTTTATAAAAGAAAAATGGTCGGAAATCCCACCAGCCGCAACCGTCATTATCGTACTCTGCGAGGCGGGGGGGAACTAGGAGCCACTTGTTCCGGGCCCTCGGGGCCAGCCCATACCTACTCCGGATGCGAATTATCACACGGGACGGCGGCGCCGCGACTCGCAGCGTTGGACTTTACCTAAGTAGTCTCTAGCCAACGTCCTAGGGAATGAATGGAAGCGAGACATAAGGTAAAAGAAAAGGGATCAACACCCCTTCCCCACCGGTGACCGATCTTCCCCCGCGAAGATAAATGGAGAATTCTAGACCATGCCACGCGGCAGAGAATGCACAGGGCTGAGATGGAAAGCTGTGACGTAAGTGAAAAGGGTGAAGAACTTCTCTCCCTCCTAGAACCTGACATTTGAGGTTGAGGTCGTTGTCGAAGTTGGAGGTCGGGTAGGTCGTGAGGTTTGTGGTGCTTAGCTAATCATTGATGAGGTAAGTTGTAGTCGTCGGACCCACTGGGGGTATTTTGATTGCAAAGTCGGCGGACGAGTATTGACATTTGCAGACACTCTGCCTGACATGCAAGACGTAATAGGTCCATACTCTCTTTTCGATCAGACCGCAGCAAGAGGACTTTGGCATCACCGCTCCCGTCTCTCGTAAGCCGTAGCTTGGCCCTTTTACTAATAAAGGGGTGGAGGCCATTTGATGGCCCGAGGCATCTTGGAATGGTTCGTCGAGGTCTCCCGTATTTCCAACAAGCCGTAGTATAAGAAAAGGATCTGTTAAGCTGATATGTCAGATTAATTTGTCACCTTTCTTTGTTTTTCTGGATTTTTCCCATGGTTTTTCCTTTTTTCCTTTTATCTAGCGCTGCTGCTGGTGGTGGTGGTGGTGGCGGTCGTCAATTGGTTTGTTTGGCAAGGAGGCGGCTACTACAGCATTGCACGCTCTGGATCAATTCCCATCCAATGATCTTGACCCAGGGCTGTGATGCGATCGACACGAAGATCGTTACTCCTTATTACATAAATTGAAACTGAACAAACTAGTAAGGCTGTCTGTAGGTACCTACGCGAATGCGAGCAATAATTTTGCACGAACCCAGCAGCAATCGAAAAGAAAATGAACCGACGAGACAAGGGGAAAAATAAATCTTCCCAATTTCACAGAGAGCTGAACAGATGATTCATAGTACATTGTATTACCCGCTCCTCTCAACCGGAATTGGGTTGTCGATCTTTTACTGGAAGCGGGATATGGAAAAGCAAACGAATTACTTTGCGCTGGCAATCGCGGACATTTGTTTACTTTATTTCATTTCTATCAGTTTTTTGTTGAATCTTGTGTGGATGTGCTGGCAGCTTGGAACTGGACTTGCTGCAGGATCCATACTGATTTTTCTTTGCGCTGTAGCCGATGAGCAGATGATCGATCGAAGAAATTCTCGTAAATCAAATTGTCGATCAAGGCTGGGGAAGCCGAGTTGGCGCGTGGATGCGCGTGAGTCAAGAAGGCTGGAGGTGGAGACCCCGTGGTAAGGAACTTGCAGCGCTCTATGCATCAACTGGAAGGTGCTGCTTCAGGTGAATGAGCGCTTGTGCTTCAGGCGCGGCTCTTTTTTTTGAGTTTGAATCGAATCACCCGTCCGGCAGAGACGAACAACACACAGACACACCGCCTTCGTGATACGATCTGCGTTGCAAGACGGCTTGTCCCAATGGGAAAGCAAAGGGAAAAAGACGAAATCTTAGAAATCTGGGTGACAAACGGGATCCATCTTCCGTGTGTGCCCACGGGGCCTCATGCAGAACATACTGCCGAGTACTCCCTTTCGGAATCGGATCCATTCCCCTGGGAACAAAAAAAAAGGGTTCCGGGGCATGTGCTTCTACTGTACTGTTGCCACTATAGTATAGTGGCGTTGCGGCTTGGATAAGGTTGTAATCCACCAGTGGTTTTTTTCTTCTCGTTACCGTAGAGTTGGGAAGTAATAAAAGTGTTCGACGGTGTTCTAGACCACCGGCGGGTATACGAACGGAAAGCATGGGGAGGAACGGGAGTATGGGGTTCGTTGACAGGGCACCAAAGCAACGCCTGGAGAATTGAAGGGAAAGGGCGTTTGCGGGTACGTAGTAAACTCCAGTGAAGGAAACCCACCGACTACAAACAAGAATCAGGTTGGGAAGGACCTGCCGTACTGGGCAAGGGCCGACTCTTGGGGGAATTCTTCACAGGTTCCTAGGTATTTTCAAAAGACATCCACCATAGGGAAAAAATGCCTGCCAACGCAAGGGGTGGGCTTGGCTTCCGTTCGCTGTCTCCGGTAAAACCGACACATAAGGTCTCGGTACACTGGCGTGCGACGTAAACCGATACAATTGTGGGTGGATTAATGGTTGCTGGGAGGAACGTAATGACGGGAGGGCACTCGGCTTCGAGAATTACGCTTATCGGTACCAAGGGACTGGGTGATAGTAACAGCGTTGTCTCGGCTGGATCGGGAGCGCCGTTGAGGGAGGTTGAGACGGATGTGGAGGAGGTTGTTTCGCTCTGTACCATGACTTTTTCTTCTTCTTTGCCTTTCCGTTGTGTGATGCCCAGATTGGGCATCCCGGCAAGGAACGTGGGAATGGAGATGAGATGATGAACTCCGAAGGGCGTGTCTCGGACATTGTTGTGGGCGGGTCCTGGCAGGAATGGTGCGCTCTGTTCTATTCTGTTCCGCTGAATTTGGCTGACCCTCCATTGTGAACATGAGAAGAGACTGGGTGAGATGATAGCGGGCAACTACTGAAGAAACAGACATACATAGTGTCGACTGAGGGGTTGAACACACAGTATGGGGTCTTAGGTTTGAGTATTGCCATGGAGTGTTTAATATTGAGTCCGAATCATCGGAAAGGCTGATTGAAGGCTGAGAGAGATGAGAGATGAAAGGCAAAATACGCTGCCATGAAATCGTGAGGGGCCCGCCACGCCTTGCCACGAGCTTTCGATGATCGTGATCGTCACGGAATTTCGCCGTTCAGAGCGAGGCGAACTCCGCTTTGGCACAACGGGCCCATCATGCCCTTCCCTTGGGCCCTGGAAAGCTGAGACGATGCAGGTAGTTCGTCACATTTGCACACGTTTTGAACAGAGTCAGTTCGACTCAAACTAGTTGTAACAACGGAAAAGAAATATGCGGTGGGTAGACTTGTCGTTGTAGCAGCGGCAATTCTTACAGTGAACCCCCGAGTGTGATAGGTGTGCTTAGTAGCAGGGTCACACAGGCATGGCTTAATCCGGCTTAGGGGAAGGTTTTGTCCTCGGTCGAGGGCCGCTGACGACCGAGCTACTATGTACCTAGGCAGTTCTACCCATGGCACTGTTTCGTGCTCGGGTTGCCGATGACGGATTGCCTGCATTACGTAGGTAGCTTATCTGCAAAGGCGTTTGTGTATATGAATGAGAGATGGTTAGGTTGGTAATACATTAGATATGACTATTGTAGGTACAAGCAGTGTATGCAGTAGGTAAGTACTTATAGTATGTAGGGTATTACACGTTGGCAACAGGCAGTAATCCTCTGCCCACTTGTGAAATAAAACTGGGCCTACTACGCAGTGCTAGGTACTGTGATGGTGGCAGGAGGTAGAGATTGCAAAAGGAGTACCTGGGGTAGCAATGATGTTCTCGATGAGGTCAGCCAAATCGGAAGCCGCCCATGCCTATGACCAAGGCCAAGGCCAAGAGGGCCATCCAGTAGCCCATGACCTTGTTCCACATGCCCTCCATGTCGTCCATGCCACGCCTGCTTTGCTTTGTTTGGCATTTTGGCATGTTTAGCATGACAGGCATACCGATTGCTGTCCGAATATGGGAAAAGAACTGCTTCTGTTCCCTCATTCATTCAAGGCATCTCCATGCTCCCAAATGTAGCACTCCTACCAAGTACCAGAGTACTATAACCTCCATAGCACCTCCTGGTAGGGAGAGAAGCTCGCGAAATGTAAAACTGCAAGCTGACTGATCTAATTCTGATTTGACAAATGGTGGCCCTGACTCTTTCCCAGGTCAGGTAATGCCACAGTATGAGAATAAAGAAAAGAAAGAATGCCATTAATTACAGTGTATTATAGTAGGTATTGATTCAAATCATCAGGGTAATTGGGCCAGTTGGGCCAGCTGGGAGCATCACCAAGACCCATGTCCCATGTCCCTTACCCACCCCCCCATGCCACATGCACCTGCATCTGAGCAATTGGGGTTTAGCTTTCCCGGGCCTTTGACGTAGGTGTTGAATTTCAAGGTTTGCCCTTCCCTGTCTTCTGTAATCTGCCACTCGCGCGCAACTCTTACACGCTAGCGCAATACTCGCTGTATGTCCTGGCAGCCAGCGCTGCAGCACCGCCGCTCCGTCGTTCTCTCATGCACCTGGGCACGGCACGCTGGTAGTAACTTTCAATCACACTTTCGACCCATCCTTCACCTCTCTTATTTTTTTCCCTTAATCCCCACGACAGCGCCTGCCATTAGCAACCCGACCAATCCTCATACCGAGTTGTTGCTTACGGCTTCCAGGCTAATATTACTCCCATGATATATCAAGCTCGCTCTGCTTCGAGATCGCCCTGCTTCAGCTCTGGTGATTGTCGGCCGCCAGACAGGAGGACAGTCTCCCCACTTGCCTTGCGATAGCCCTCCGCGCCGGTCCCCTAGACATCGACATTCCCGTGACGTCGCTCCACTGCTGCGCATCTTCCATCTTCGTCTTGCAGCATCAATCTCACTTAACCCACTCGCCAACCCTCCGAACTGGCCCTCGTCTCGACCTCCTCTCGTCCCGAATCTCCTGCAGCCCCACACTTCAACACTACCCTCGTCCCAATTCGTCGTCAATCTTCTCGACCCAACCCTGAACAAGAGGAACTACGCACCGGTCTACTCCCAACGCAGTCGCATCGAGGCTTTTTCCCATTGTTTCTACGCCACGGCCACGCACTGCATCTCGTACACGAGATTCAAAAAAACAATAAAGTGAAACCAAATTTGAGATCTCCGCACGGGTCGACTTGATCCTCCCGTCTAGTTCACGACGCCAATACGTCACGATAAAAGCAGCCGTGGCTATGGGCCAAAATGACATGGCCGCTCCAGGGCCGGCACAGGCTGGAGGAAGTGGTGGTGGCCAAGGCAACTCGAGTGACTTTGTAAGTTGTACTACCTCGGCGAACCATTAAACCACGCCTCTTATATTACATTGCAACTGAATCTGATGATACCCTGCCAACAGGTTCGCAAATTGTTCCGGTAAGGCACCCCCACAAACCTAGATGTCGGATCCCAGTAGATACTGATCATGGCCGGACATCTAGCATGCTGGAGGAGCCAGAATATAGCGATATCGTAAAATGGACAGCAGGTGGTGACACCTTTGTCGTGGTTGAGGTTAGTCTTTTTACGCTACTAACCCTCCACGCCCGACCAGAGGCTGCCCAGGCTCGATGCAAAGCTAACTTGCCCTTCGCACACCAGTCGCATAAATTCACCGACGAGATCTTGCCCAAGCACTTCAAGCACAGCAACTTTGCCTCCTTCGTGAGGCAACTAAACAAGTACGACTTCCACAAAGTTCGCTATGGCGACGATGCGCCTCCGACCGATCATGGCAACAATGCCTGGGAGTTCAAACACGAGCTCTTCACCCAGCGCAGTAAACACCTGTTGGACAACATCCGTCGCAAAGCACCCGCACCTAAAAAGACCTCGCAACACGACAACGCAACCCATGCGGTCCAGCAGGTGCAGATCTTGAGCGAGTCCGTGACCGCTACCAACATGCAAATGGCCCCAATGCAAAAATGCCTGACCGAACTCCTCACACGCACTCAAATGCTTTCAGACACCATCGCGGCCATGCAAAGAAATCAGTCAGCCATGGCTCAGGCCAACCACCAACTGATTAACTATCTCATGGCCCAGGACGAGAACAGGCGTAGTAATCGCCATGCCATGTCTTCCAACCACCCTGGCCAATCAACTGCCTTCCACAACAACTTGAGCACCCTCCCCGATGGCAACGACGAGCCCTCTTCCGATTTGCGACGGGCCAGGGATCTCGTCAACTCTGTCACCATGCAGCAGACGAATGGCAGCGCAAACCAAAACATTGTCCCCAACATGCCCATGCCCTACGAATCTTCAGACTCGGCCAATGGTGCAGCACCAATGGTGTTCCCGCAAGCAAACTCAGGGGTCATGCCGACGACCATGATGCCAACAAATCCTTTCACGGGCGACCCAGGCGTCTATCCAGCGGGTAACAACATCGGCATCGATCCATTCCATCCCGAGAATCTCCACCAGCTGCCGTTCAGTCTTCCTGAGATTGTACCCAACGTCGCTCGTGTCGAGTCCAAGACTAAGGAGGCCGGCGAAGGCATATGGGGTTCCCGCAAGCCAAATGTTCTCCTGGTAGAGGACGATAAGACTTGCTCGAGGATAGGCTCCAAGTTTCTTTCCACCGTCGACTGTAACGTTGAGTGTGCAGTAAGTACTCATTCGGGTTGGGCGGCGGTCTCTACCCACGGCATTGGCTGACTGAAAACTTCCATTTATAGCAAGACGGAGAAGAGGCTAGTAATAAGGTGAACGCCGACCCAGATCGGTTTGACTTGATCTTCATGGACATCATCATGCCAAAATGTGACGGCATATCTGCAACTATATTCATTCGCTCGGTAAACGCTCGCGTACCGATCATTGCAATGACTTCGAATATTCGTGCAGAGGATATGGAGACATATTTTCACTGGGGTAAGTCCTCCAGACCTAGCTTGCACCAAGATGAGACTGTACTGACAGCGCTCTAGGAATGAATGATATCCTCGCCAAACCATTTACCAAAGATGGAATGGTCAAGATTCTCAAGAAATATTGTCGCCACTTGTTGAAAAATCCAGAGGGTCACACAAACGGTCTTGAACCCAATGGCAACAACGCCGCTTATTCGGCAGCTCCATCAGCGTCACCTCAAACGTTCAACATGCCCGCAAGCGTTGCCACCAGTGGCAACGTCAAGTTCGAGACTACGCCCGGCAACTCCCCCGCAACCAGCAGCTCATGGCACTCGCCAAGCGTAATGATGCAGCCATCCCCCAATCTCGAGACCACGGGCTACATGACAACGGGTATCAATGTAAGCGCCGGGGGTCCGCAGATGTCGCATATGGTTTCGACACCCGGCGGGGCGATGCAGGCTCCAGGCGCGATGCCGCAGCAGAGTAATTATGCTCCGCAGCTGCAACATCCAACCATCCCGAGAATGCATGTGGACATTAGCGGTGGCGGTGGTGGTGACGGTCCTCCGGATAAGCGACAACGAATTTCATATGGGGCACCGCCCAACAATGCTTCCTTCAGGCGATAGACGGGCGAAGAGTCGGCATTTCTTTTTTTTTTTTTTTTTTTTTTTTTTTGGATCTCGCATGAATCTGGCATACAGCAACAGGGCCACATACACGGGCGTTTAGGCGGTTGGGTTCTGTCCTCCTCTGCTTTAGCGTTTCCAGTTGGAACACCCGAAGTCCAACTTCATTGCCGGCGTTAGGTAACAACCTGGATCGAACCGGATCGAAATTGAAGCGGTCCAGGCAATGGTGTGTTTTTCTTGTTGGATTTTACATCCTCTTTTCTTTCAGGGATGCCCTGAAGAGAAAAGACGTTTCGTGGAAGGGAGAAAAGGAAAAAAAGAAAGCATGCATCCGAGCGGGAAAACTCGCACTGTCAAGTATACGATAGATGGTATGGAGTTTTGTTTCCCCGGGAAGCATTGGGTTTTGGATTCATGGAAGGAGAAACCTAGCATGAACTTGAGTTCTGGGGCATCATGAAGTTCTGGACTTACAATAAACATTTCATGAGGTTAATGAGAGAAAAAAACGCGCGCCGCGCGTTTGCGTAGAATGTTGGTCGTGACGGCTTTTGATGTGTGGGTGAGTGTGTATGTGTGTGTGTGACTGAGCAGACCGGGTGAATGGAGGTCCCCGATGTTCTTCGAAGGTGCAATCAGTGTTGGCTCTTGACCGTGGCGCGTATGGAAGGCGACTAGTCTGCCCATTAGAAATCCGCGGGGATCCTGTTTTGTCTGACGCAGCCGTGTTGAGCACCCACCAGAGCTGCTTGTCCTTCTCTGTGGCCCCCAAACCCGTGTGAGAAGGAGACAAGGAGAGGGTACCCGGTCCGGACGTCCATTCCGAGAGATTCATTCCCACTTGGTAATCCGCCCCGGTCGTCAGGGAATAGGGGTTCGTTTTGCTATTCGTGGGTTGCGCTTCCTGAGTGTGGTTCGAGCCCTTTGTATGCCGTACAGCTCTATTATGTTTTGGTTTCGCGTGTTGGGAGCTTTGCTTTGCCAGTCATACTGTTCCAGGCCCCCCCTCCCAACCCCACCCAATCTTCGTGCCATGATAGAAATTCCCGTCGTGATATTCCTTGTCATGATGTTCCAGTCGTCGTCTTGCTGCTGAGGGCGATCCCGGCATATCGTTGAGTTCGTTGGAGACTACGGCCGTGTCTTTTGCACCCTCGAATAGTCCAGAGAGATTGGTGGGCCAGCTCAACCTGCCTAAGACGGAACACGCGTGCCTCGCACAGATCTAAGCATTTTCTTGGTCGAGAGGGGGACGACATTCTTTTGGCAATCGATGTCGAGAGATCCCATGGGTGACGACAGGCTTTTTGAAGGTTTCTCGGAAAGCCAGTTCCCGAAGTTGCTCAAGAGCCATGTAGCATCTTCCCATCTTCCCAAGGCCGAAAACAACCCCGTCTCAAGAAACTGCCAGAAAACGTGTCGAGGGGATTGGTTCATTTGTGAAGAAAAGCGGCGAAGGTTGGGAGATCGTCCCCATCCACACCCACGAGTTCTGTCGCAGAAAAGGCGGAAGGAAATGCAGTCGTCAGGTTCTTGTGGGCAAGTCCTTCCAGAGCTCGGTCATAGCTGCAACTGCTCGAAATCATCCCAAGTCGTATTTTGCGGAACCGCCCCCAAATTTCAAGTGTTGTGATTGGTATTTTGTAAGAAAAGGGGCCCTTGTTTGGAAAAAGACCCAAGATGAAAACCGGGAAAATGAGAATTAAAACCAGGTCGTCGCCTATGTTATCCCGAGATCCTCAAGGCACGGTGCCTCGTACCTGCCCTGTTTCATGCCTCAAAGCAAGTAAGTCCTTGATTCTCACAAAGTCAAGGCGACAGAGTTGGCATATAAGTTGTTTCCCCATTAAACCCGGACTGGGGGGGGGGTGGGAACGAGGAAAATCGAATCTCGGAATCGGGGGATCTATGAGCATCTTTTCCCAAAGATATACTTTTTTTTTGTTTTCCCTTCTCTGACACTGAACCAACACACTGACCGGAAATGTCGGGCGGAACCAGCCACGGACCTTGCCTAGAGAGAGAGGGGAGAAAAAAGGCGACGCGACTGCCTACTCTCCAAGGCGGGACAAGATGTCGCACTGCTACTATGTATAAATACGTTTTTGCTTTCGTGTGGCCAGGATGCTGAATCGTGCAGAGCGGATGGTGCTTTGGTGGGGAAAAGGAAGGGTCGCAAAACCGTTGTGACACGCGGGCCATGCCGTATAATTTGCTTGTCTTTCTTTCTTTTTGATTCTGGAAATGCACGCAGGCGGACGGATGCTGCGTGATTAGGAAGAGGGACCGGATGCTACGGTGTTATCAAGAGAATATGAGAGAAGAGTTGCAATTTGTGTGGACAGTGTGTCAGAGAATGTAGTATCTTGGGTTGAGGTTGTATTACCTTAGGTAAGCCAAGTAATTCAGATCCGGAATGAAGTTATGCCAAAGAGAGAGTGTGTCACATGAATCTTTGGTGTTGGGGGGAGGGTCGAAGGCCCCTGCGCTGACCAAAGCCCCAGGAATGTGAGGAAATCCCGGAAACAGTATTAGGAAAGTTAGGCAGGGCGGGAGTAAGGCTGACTTTATAATCGAAAAGGTCCAGATACAGTGTTATAAGACAAATAATAAATTTTGGAGCCCCCCCCCCCAAAAAAGGCGGGTGTTGTGACATACTCCCAGAAGGGTCTGGACTCACCGGGTAGGCCAGCCGAGACGCAGGTGCAACAACAACGTTAGAGCCAGCAGGCTGAATATAAATACAATACAGGCGAGTCGTGTGTTGTCCGGACCCAGGTGGTGGCCCTTTTACGTTTTACCCCATCAGTATGGGAATAGCGACAGTCCAAATTTGTCTAGAACGCCATCCTCTTGGTCCAGAACATTGATCTATGTCGAGGTGGGGGCCCTGAACGTGCCAACACCAGGCAATCAAACGTCTGTACGGACTACACGGGTCATCACCATTGAGGCATAGGTCCAGGAACAAAGACATGCTAGTGAACAAGAAAGCAAGAAAACGATCCGAGCCCTCCGGCGTCTCGACCAGCCTGGACGTTGTGCAAAAAGGCCTGAAGAGGGATGCACCGGGGGGTTCCATGGCAGTCTGGACCATCTTTCAAGTTGCTCCACACCCCGCTGGTTGTGCGCAAGTACAGTACAAGGCCTGCATTAGGGACCCTCTCCGGGTTACCACTGCAGCTTGCCGTGAGCCCGTGTCGTACGATTCTTTTTCTTTCCAGAATCACAGGATATGAGGGAGACGTTGAGCCAGAACAACATGTTGGCCATGTATGTGTACCTACTTTTGAATCCTCTATTTCATCGTCTCCCGACGGTGGCATATACACACAAATTATCTGCGGTATCGAAGCAGACCCGAAAATAAATCTACTCGACTCGAGACTCGCTGACATGAAACCCTTGCCCGCATCCAGATCTGTCATGACAAGGATGCGGGCCCTGAAAGTCTACATAGTTTAAGGACTTTGGTGTAATCAGCATTCCTTGGCCCCTGTCTACTTCTGTATGTCCCACCACCGGTTGACCGGTCGAGCGTAAGTTTTCCATCATAGATCAAAGCCTCATTATTAATGACTGACTTGTATTACTTCGTTTCCCTTCCCCTCCCCCGAAGTATCACAAGAGGTTCTTTTTTTTATCTTCTTCTCAAAAAGAGGTCCCCGATACGTATACGCAAGGAGGTCTGAGATAATCAACGCGTCAATCGAGAAATCGGGGCACGTCATGAGACTTGTGCAAGCCCCCCGAGACGGCTTAGCCCGCAAGGCGGATAGGTGCGTCTAGATCATTCTAGGCTCTACTCCATATCATGTCAAATGGCCCGAGTCGGCCGGATCATTATCAGCACATTATATATGCAACCTTCTCTCGACACGCAGCGACTCGAACTGCTTGGAGTGTTTGTATACATATAATGGTAGGAGGCATTTCGGGTAGGGAGGGGCTTCAAGCAACGTAAGTATGACCTCAAGGTATGGAGTCGCTCCGTGCACGAGGCAAGAGAAAAAAAATCTAATTCTGCCCATTGATTAACTAAAGACATCTCGCTCGTGATGGACCGTCCGGACTCTATTGACTTCCCGCGCATGCTCAGATTGTCCATACCTTCCTGTAGGTCACCAACCCGGAAGTTTTGCTCCGTGGCCCTCGTCCAGCCTCGACAACCTCAAGACATAAAACCCAAATTCCACTGGCAGGGGGTTTTGGGAACCGAAATGGACTTCCCTTCTCTCCATCTCTCGTCAGCAAGTTGTTCTCTCCGTTTTGTTTTGAGTCAGTCCATGTTTCGTTCTTGTTTCTCACGCGCCTTCATTCCCCAAACATGATTTGCTTGCCCTCGCAGAAGGGCGGCCGGGGCCTCTGACTACCGACCTAGCTACCTCCTGCTCCACGCATACACAAACCCCGTCCCAGCCCAGCGCTCGGATCGAACGACTCTTGGGCATCTGGGGAGCGCTGTGTTCGTCATGATGAGATATGCCCCAGACATTCTCGTTCGCACATGAGTCACTGCACTGGCCGCTGGCGTCTGGGCACTTTCGGGGTGTCCTAGGGAGGCTTTTGCCCGTGGCTGGCTGCCTACCGACAAATTAGCTGCGTAGGCCATGCTGAGAATGTGATTAAGAAGTTACTTCTTCCAGCTTGTCATCTATTTCGGCCAAAGATTTTGTATTCGAGGCTGTTCTCCCTCGCAGGCTTTAGTAACGTGGAAATACCGCGGGAGCACCTTTCTTTGACCTCAACCTGGCATGAAGAAGAAATTATACAACAAATTGTGAGATCTCTCAAACACAGAGATGACCTGCAACCAAGCTGGAGAGCGGCCAGCTACTTCAATACACACTCACACAAGACTGGAGCCTCATAATCTTGGGTGTACTTGCCAGGCCTCAGCAACGACTTTGCGTTGGCCCTTCCGACCTCCTGAATGTTCTTATAGTTCTTGATCCCACCAACGGGGTTCTTGACCCGCTTCTTCTGGCCATCACACCAGTTACAGCAGTTCTCAAAGGTCTCATACGGGTAGTCGACACTGAAGAGCACACGGTCCGCGACGAGCTCAACAACAACGTGCTTGAGCGTGTGAGTGGAGTGGTGCCCAACGGGACTCATTCAGGTGCTTGTTCTGAGGTATTCGTTGTAAGAGATTCAGTCACAGACCATCAGAAATTATGTATATGTTTGTCGCTTGACGCGTCTTCAATGCAGTGAAAGATACGGTAGAAGTCGAGGGGAACATGTTCGTCCAAGTGACCCACGATGACCTTAGTCTTTGGGACGCGGTCGAACACGCTGTTGGTGTCAAGCTCCAGGATGTGTAGGCTCATACCACCGACAAAGGACAGCGGCGTACCGTCCAAATACTTTGTGCTGGGCATGTAGCATTGCGTCGTGGAACCAAATCCTTAGGCGTGGATATAGAGAGGAGCTTCGAGATTCTAGAGGACCTGTCTAAAGACGGCGTGATGTTGGAAGTAGCAGATAAGAGCGCCATGGAAGCCGAGCTCCTTTTTGAGGCAGCAAACCAATGCCACGCCGGTCTTGCACGGGGTTGTGCATCGACAGGCAAGCAAAGCTCCCTTCTCCCCCGGGTGGCTTGTCGGGCTGGCCTTTCATCTCCTTCGCAACCCAGTTGTTATGCTTCTAACGCTCGGCGCTGGGTCTGTTCGTTGTCGGTAGTCAGTTGGAAGCTGGGGATGTTAAGGGGGGACGACGGTGTAAGCAATGCTCCGTGCTTGTCCGCCTCCTTGACACGCATATCATGAGTTTCGTGTGGATGGCGGTAGATTACCGCTCTGGATCCATCTTTTCAATAATACAGAGATGCTTCTTACTCAAATTTAGCCACGTCGCCGACCATTCGGTTGCCTCTTCGATTGCAACTTTGCCCAACATTTTAGTGGATCCGAATGGCCATGGATGAATGACTGTATCTACCTGGGTAAGTAAAGGTTGGAGGTGAGTTCCAGGGAGAATGCCATTCAAAAGGGTTGAGTCTCTTAAAATCGTGAAAAAATATTGCTGAAAGAACTCTTGGTCTCTCAACCACGCTCTTTATACATTCAACTCCTAAACAATTGTCCATCGTCGAAAACTGCGTTGCGTCTCTCTCGGAAACTCGCTGAAGTCAAATCCTCGCGCATTGGCATGATTGTACCTGCCCTCTATTTCAACGATATGCCAACTTTGATGAGTGACAAATGGATAAACTGGGAACGCACAACTTTCTCAAAGAGGCGATACGGGCGGCAATGCGCAGGTACAATTGTTACAGTCCTCAAGAACGTCGCCGACCAGGATCCGAGGATGAAAGACATCCGGACCAAAGAATAAGAGATATGCTAGTAGTGTAGTTCAATAATATGAATTTAATTCCATTTAGCGAAGAGATTCCCTACACATATGCTTGAAATTTTGAGACATCAAGTTCGTCGTGTGGGCCTTAAAACTGGTGTATATGTACTGGTGGTTTTCCTTAATAGAACTACTGTAAAATCCTGAGGTCAGATGGCCGAGTGGTTATGGCGGCAGATTTAAGTAACAAGTTTCAAAACTCTGCTATCCGAAAGGATGCGTGGGTTCAATCCCCACTCTGATCATCTTTTTTGGATTTTTGCTCTGCTGACATAGCCTGCATAAGTGACTACTATTTTCCATAATCTGGACAGTACATTCGCGTCCGCATGGCCGCCACATGGGTCTAACCGCCGGGGGCTGGGGTCAGTGCAGCGTAGGTGTTGACAGCGTCTTGTCCAAACCCTCGGTTACATGCGCTTTGGATAGCACTTGGCTAACAAAGTCAAATATGAGTTGTGTATCCTGGAGAAGAGGACTGGTAATGCCTCATAGTCTACCGCTTAGAAGAGCGTTTGGGCGTGGTAAGAATGGATGAATGAGGGTTCTCTGAGATTAGTGTTAATATTACGTCCACCACAATTAAAGGCCAAGGCCCCTGAGTACATTTTCAACACCACAACAACCCAAGACTTTTGAGGTGGCTCCAGCAGTGAAGTTTACGCATCGAACGCGGTAGTGATTATAAATTGTATGTAACATGTCTCAACATGATTGAGACATGTAGAATTCGCTATGATGGAAGAAAGAAGGATGTCTATATTCCGACAACCGCCCCCTTTAGCCCTCTATGACTACACATTCTTAAAGCAGCCCTGCCCCCCTCCAAGAGGTGACACTAGTCGTCAGGGAAATACTCCTTGATGTTCGACACAAACGTGCATGTTGAACGATCGAATCTCTTGAAGAACTTCCCCGCAATGCCCATCAACGCCTCTGGTATGAGACTCGGGTCTCGGATGATCTCAATGGCATCCTGGACAATGACGGAACGGTCATGCCTATGCGTCCTGCGACACGAATATTAGGCCAAAGTTCCTGACAGATATAAACCGAATAGGGGCCCATGGAGAGAGAGATTTGACTCACAAGCATGTGTAAAACACTTTCTTCTTCAGCCTCGCCCTCAGCGTGTCCGTATCACTCCCCGTGCCCGAATCCGACATCTCATTCATCACCTCCTCCATCGACAAGCTGTGCGCCACCGGCAGCGAATGTGTCCCCTTGGCGCCCCAGCCGTTGAGGATCCCGATATAACCGTACCGTTTATGCCGAAACACCTGGCCCACAGTGTACCACACGTTCTTGTGGATCTCTTGCGTGTACCGGCGTGACGATGTCGGCAGCCTGGCGTCCGAGTTGCGCAGCAGCCGCAATACTTCTGGCACGTTCTCGAGCGTAAAGCGGTGGCGCGGCTGGACAGACTGTGTGTAGATTGTGTACAGCGGCTCGATGTACTCCTCCACCAACCATGCGTCCTCGGGAAAGTAGTGTGTTACATAGTGCAAGAAGTCGTCGAGATTGCTATCCCATTGAAAGTTACTGACGGGTGTCATTAGCAGGTTCGCCCAATTTGCCGCGTACACGGCGCTCTCGATGGTGCGCCGTGAGGATGGCTGGTCATCGCGCAAAACGGCGAGGTGCTCAACAGAGAGATATTCTTGCCGTCGATGCAAAAAGTCGTGAAAGGTCATTTTCATGTTGCGCCCTACTCGCTGCACGAGTATAGGGACTGGCGCAGGGACGAGGAAGGCTTCTTGGCCGTGGTGCCAGTCAAACTCGACAAGGCGGGAGCGCAAGTCACTTAGGTGGACCTCTTCGCTCGAGCTGTAAGGGTCGAGGAACATCCTGTCGACGTCGGTCGTGGGAGGTTGTGGTCGGTTGCCGTCCAAATCAAATCCCAGCGGCGCCATGACCATCGCATGGACGTGGCTCGGGAAAGCGCAACACGCCGCGCGCAATCCAACCCTCTCAGCCAAACATGTGTAGATCACGCACGACACGATGGGTAGTGAAGGATGGTTCGTGTCTCGCAGCGCATGGCCCAATAGACAGTTGCGCAAGCAACGGTAGTTGGTACCTTCGTCATCCATGCCAGTCATGTTCTTTTCTCGTAACCACTTCAACAGAGCTAGCGCCTTGTCGCGCGCCGGCGCAGTCTCAAAACCGTCCTGCTCATGTAAAAACTCTTCCGCTATCCGGTCCAGCAAGGCACATATATCGTCGATATCTCCATCATCTCCGCGGATGAAGAACATGTCGAAGGCGGCTAGGGCGCGGTCGATGCCTTGAGCGGCGAGCGGGGTGCGCTGGTAGCGATACCATTCGTCGACGGCGACGCTTCGGTGTATGCTCGACAGTGCCAGGTTCGCATAGTATCTGCTCGGTGTCAGTGGCGATCGCAAACTCAATGAAGCGACTTGTCATACCGCCTGGCCAGGCAATCCTCAACAGACTCGGGGATGTTGGCCTGCTCCAAGAGGAAATCCTTCGCGTCATAGCGGAAATGACAGAGCCGTCCCATCTTCAGATATCGGTTCACCTTGGTGGAGATTATACCATCGAGCAGGCGAGCGATCAAGTCGTTGCGATATTTGCGCTTCCTCCACAGCTGTCGCCACGGCGTCTTGGACGCTCTTGATTCCAGTTTGTCGCCGAAACAATGCTCTGGATTCCAAAAGCGGAAGCATGTTTGGCAAAAGTATTTCCATAGCAGTGGTTCGAAAGCGACGCGCTTGATCCGTTTCGAAACCAATGGGAGGTTGTCATATGCTTCCTCGGGAGGCACGTGTTGGATAATTTGCCGTATTATCTCGACGGGCACATCGTCCATGGACGCCATTGCGACTCGATGACGACTCGACTTGTGCGCAAACAATTGAGAGTTTCTGGAAGGATGGATGCAATATTCTTTAAGAAGGCTGTGCAGATCCAGGTATATGGATGGGGGAAGTTGTGGTGGAGGGGAAGACTGCTCTTAATGGGCAACCGGTCGGTGTTGACTGTTTGCGAAGGACGGAAATGGACTTACAGCTGAATGACTGGTTTCGGAGAAAAGGTTGCAATGTCGTCAGCGGAGCCCCGAGCACAGATTGCGGCAGAATGCACTGGCAGGGGTTAGCCCTGAGCCTTGGTTGGGCGCTAGAACCGACGGCTCTTCCCGCTGCTGACAGCTGGCTGACCCTGAGACACTGCCATCGCTAGTGAGTGAGTTGCAGGTCTTTCACATGCTAATTAAATTGCCTCACGTATAAAACTACATCCCAAGGAGTAGATACCTCCTATAGGCAAGCCAAAGCATGCAGAAATTTTTGGAGGGGAATGTGGTCACTTGCAAATTGTTAGATGAATCATCTGGATATTGCCTCATCAATTTGTACCTATATTGACGTCCTTGTTTTTAGATCGCACGTGCTATGATTGAGTGAGAGCTGCACATGGACGATGCCCACCAATTGGCAGATATTTTCATACCTGGTTCAGGGCAGCCTGATGTCTCTAAGAAGTATCAGTCTCTTCTCGAAGACTGCAACAGAGTCGAAGCGGACTTGCAAGCCTGATACATCTGA
The DNA here is from genome assembly GCA_027946555.1 of Gnomoniopsis sp. IMI 355080. Lineage (NCBI taxonomy): Eukaryota > Fungi > Ascomycota > Sordariomycetes > Diaporthales > Gnomoniaceae > Gnomoniopsis > Gnomoniopsis sp. IMI 355080. Next base: position 13,960 of record JAPEVC010000234.1, on the reverse strand, counting down.
CCGAAAGATGAATATGAAAGAGTGGTCTTCGTTTGTGATGTAGGTAAAAGACTTGGCGCATCAATATTCTGTGGGAGGCCCGTGCGCTGATAACCATTTGATACATAACTACCTTCAACATTTTACGCCTTACGCTGTCTACCTACCTAAGTATCTAGCTATACCGCATCAGGGATTTAGTGGTCTGTAGAGGTGATGTGCTACCCTGATCAGGACCCTTTCGAAATATTTGAGCAGCGTCTCAAGATCGAGACTAGGCTACTACTTACTTGTACACCAAACTTGCCTTGAGCCAGTACATGCCTCGAGCTTCTGGTGTCTCGTCATTTCATAGTATTTTCTTCGATTTCGAGATTCTAACATGGGTACGTCAGCTGGGTCTCTGTGGGTGCCCTTGGCCTTCAAAATGGTTCTGATATGTCGGGCCTTCAGTTGTTTGACGGGTGTACTTTTGCTGGAAGTCATCGTCAATATACCTCTGAATATTGAATTTGAGAAATAGGAGGGAAATCTAGGCGAAGGGATTATTCTCCTCGCTCATTATGAAGCGTATTCTATAGCGTCATTAATGTTTTTGAATTATGACTCTCCTCCGTTAGGCGGTGCGAGAAGCTTGAAGCTTGTGGATGCTAGACTGGTCGATCTTCGAGTCCTAGCCTCACCATCACGAGACCGGAGTGTATATAGATGACAACCAATCTAGGAGCTATACTATTCGACTATTTTTTTAAATGCTCGAAGTATTTTCATTTAAATTAAATGTGACCTTCTGCAGTACAGACTCCATATCCACCACCAACACCGACACTGCCTACCTAGGTAGGTAGTGGCACTGAGCACGTCGAACACCTCTTTTCTGTTCGACACTTCTCACAAAATTCGAAAAAGTTTCCTCGACCTCAGATTACAATGGATAATCCCACATGTACCCAGGGTTCCGAGACTGGTGGCACTCAGTGCACCAGACGTCCCAGAGTTCGGCTCACATTCAACAGGATGGTGCGGGTACCAACTGCTGCCCGTTTCGGGCTACGAAGATGTCCACAACATTCACTGGCAGGCCGTTCTTACAGGTATGGCTTCTTGCAATCATGGCTAGATCCAGAACAAGTCTTGTCCACAGCTCAAGAGTTCCGGATGGAGCCTATCGACCATACAAACGGAAATGCAGACGGCCTGATCTTTATTTACGCCATGAGCGTGGCCACCAGATCCTTCGTCGTCCACGGTGCGTTCCTCTCCAATGGGGATACTGGCACCAGGCTTACAGAGATGCGAGCATGGCAACTCATTGCCGACTCTTGGATGACAGGAGGAGGCACGCAACCTCCTGGAGAAAAGGACGGATTACAATATCTTGTCTTTCGTGATGTGGTGCAGACGCAGACGTGCCTAGCTATGGTGAGCGAGTTACAACATCAATCTTGCCAGGACACGGTCGATGGTCAATGGGCTACAGCGGAATTCACACCTGCTAGCAGTAATTGGCAAATCGCTCCTTTCATTCGCTGTTCCGAACGGGTGGCGGACGCGCTGAGCATAGCTACGCGGGAGATCAAGGCTACTAGGGCATGGGTCGTGTACAAGAATGTTGAAGTGGGCGAAGCGGACTTTCATCTAGTCGTGGAGTTGGGACCTGTTATAAACAACGCGGTCGAACCTTCTAGGATATGAGACGCAGATTGGTGTATTAAGATATGCAAATCTATGTCTAGCATAAAGCTTTGCCTCAGTGCACCAGAAATACTAGAATTCGTGGGCTTAGCGTCGCCTCATCTGAGCTTCGTATCTGAGGCTCTTAGTCTTAAGCTGTCTCTCTGACATCAGCGTTTGCTCCTCTTGCACAGTTTCACAAGCAAGGCTTAGTAAGATATATATTATATATTCGAGGGGGTATACGAATCATTCTCAGTTTAGACGGCATCTGATATGTGTATAAACAATAAAGTTGTAGATGAAGTCAAAAGTGTTTGAAAATGGACGCATGTTCACGTAGATACCTAGGTACTATCCGCCGGACTTGGTGAGAGATTAATGATTGAACCAGCTGATGCAGCATAGATTCTTGTTTTCCTTGTTCAAGATTTCTCTGGCTCTTCCTTTCCATACTTTTCCATAATATCTGTCCACGAAATGGAGTCTCCCCACATGAGTTCTCTTATGTACTTTGCATCGACCACTGTTCTACGCCAGCTCGTATAAGTAGCTCTGTGGACAATCTCAGCCTTAGGTGTGCCAATAATGGCAGAGAGCATCGTCTTTTGCGTTTCTACACCAGCGCCTGAAGTTGCCAAGCTTCTTTCTAGCTCTTTGAGAAAGTCGCGGACGAGGTTTCTGAAATAGACGATGGGTTCATTCTGTGCGTCGGTCCATCCAGGCAAGGTCATGAATTCGGGGGAACAAGCAAGCTTCTCCAAAGGAACCGTCTGAGCACCGTCCCAGTCGATGATCCCTCGTAGGTTGTAATCATCGTCAAAAAGGAAGTTGCCATAGTGGAAGTCCACGTGGCAGAGCGGGAATGGCCCGCGGAGCCTGTCGGGGACGACAGAATCTCGCAAAGCCAGATCCAAGACTGCACAGGCAGCCCTCCATTCTGGGTCGTTGGGATGCTCTTCAAGTGCTTGGTTGTTGATTCCCTGTCTCTTGGTTTGGAACCAGTGCAGGGAAGTCGCAGTGCCCTTGACATCCAGACCGTCCTCCTTTGCCATGATTTGAGGGTCTTCTTGGCCATTTCGCCCACACCACACTCTTCCGAGCTCTCCGAACGTCAAATTCTCAAGGTCAAACAGAACCCTGGCAAGCTGTTCCGCGACCTTGGGAATCTTATCTCGAGGCACGGACCTGGCAATCGAACTTGGAAGAGTATGGCCCTCGAGGTACTCCATGAGTACGAAAGGATAGGCGAACTCTTTTGATGGCTCACAGTGGTGATGAAAGACTCTGGGCACCGGTATGCTCGTCCGTATTCTCAACATCTCCATTGTCGCAACTTCGCTGAGGAAGTCTATCATTTCTGCTTCTGCGTCGTTCATGGAAAGTGATAGGGGCTTGTGTTGGACCCTGGCAATCCAAAAGACATTGTCGGAAAATGCAATTTCAAACACGACGTGGTGGAAGCCGTATGAGAAAAGCGACGGATCCATGGTACAAGTGACACTGGTTGGGAGTCTCTCCGAGGATTTGCGAGTTTCCAAAGCCACAGACGAAAGATGACCGAAATTAGCAGTTGTGAGGACATGGTTGATTTGCAAGAAAAGTTCGCTCGAGTCTGGTGCCTCGTCACCGAAACCTTGCCACTTATTGCTAGGCCGCGAGGTCGACATATTGAATACCACTGAGAGCGGTGCGTTTTACAATATCGTCTGCTAGAATCACGGAAGCAGATTAAGTGTTAAAGAAGGGTTGTATAGACAACTGAATCTACGAAAGTGAGGAACAAGAGCGATGTGTAGGTAGGCACTTGCAGGAAAGGAGGAAAGACCGAGGACTGTCGTTTGGCGAGGCTAGTACCACAGGATACCTAGGTAGGTTTTTCGGATTTTAAACAAGTAAGATTCGCCGCATATGTTTCCAAGTACTGGCAATTCCCGTGCTTATAGGGCCGTCGCGAATGTTGAGCAGAGGTTTGCGAGAAGCCGGCTGCGGGGTCTTGTCGCGCCTCGGATCCAAAAGCTTCCAAGGCTGTGGGTTGACCATCGCGTCTAACAAACTGCAACTGTCACGGCACTAAAAGAGAAGGCTGAGATAAAACAACAGTAGACTCAATCAGTGCTCCTTTCCCCAATCAAGATTGCCGTCCTACAATTTGCAGCAACAAAATGGCCGAAGCTCTCAGATGAACAAATCGGACTGTCAATGAAAGGGGGTGGTTCCAGCACTTACAAGCCAGCGGCTTCCGCCAGCGCTAGAAGTGGAGGCAGTGGAGGCTTTGGCATAGATAATCACTGCATATGCGTGAATTTCATGGTTATTATGCAAATAGCGTATACAATTTGTCCTCTTCACCCGTCCTGGAATCCTTACCATCATGTCAAATTCCGTTTCTTGCCTCTTCGTTTTAATTCTTGTCTTTTTATAACACGGCAGAACTCTATAAAACTATCACGACTACCTAGGTACCTATACCAATCCACTACAGCTTCGAACTTCATTGTTGCCCCTTACACAGAACTAAATCTTCGATGGCCATTTCCATACCATGTCGACAATGTCTCCCAGGAGGTAATAATCATCTGCTCTGGCCTAGGCGTTCTCATGGTGATCCGCGACTCGGTGTTGATGCATTCTCAATATTGCACAAACTCAGCGGAGGCCTATCTGTGTTGGAAACGCATACGAATCCGGCTGGCAGTATTATTCCTTCCGTGCTATCCGATATTACATGCACTCTTTCGGTCACCATGGATGAGTTTCATGCTTAGGGTCGATGGATCAGTCTTTGGCACACCCGCCCAGCATTGCCACCTTTCCCCTCTGGTTCGTTCCATGTGGGATGCAGGCGCGTACGGGAATGAACTTTGCCGTTGCATGAGGAAATTCAGGAAACCTTTCCGTTCAAGCCGCAGCGACCTTCTATGTGTCCAAGGCCAGCACACAAACCAACACCCCTCCCAACAATTTTTTGGGAGCCGGGGTTGGATTGATGAAACATACGGAGCAGTGGAAGGCATTTACAAAATTATATTATCCCAGTCTCTTATTCGACTGTCCGCTTGAGGTCCAGTGCGTTGAAGGTGGCTACAGGCAGCAGGCACAAAGCAAGGACGAGGAAGAGTTCTGGAAGAATTGCTCAGGTGGGAGAGGGGTTTTTGGGTGGAAGGGTACTGGAAGGAATATGCTAGTAATCTCTCGGTCTTATCAGACGCCCCGGCGAACTGGGCGAGACTGAGGACTGAGGGTGTTTCCAGCTCCATACTGGTGATACCTGTTTGATATAGACAGAGTGCCGTTCAAATTTCTCTTAGGGCAAGTTTTGTTCGGAAAGTGTTTCATGTATTGTGGAGTTCTAGTAACCTGTTTAATTTAGATCAATTGTAGAGGTCTATCCCGAGTTATAGATAGTTCAACAACAATATGTGGAAGATTTGAACGACCTACGTAGAAATCATTAGTAAATCTCTCTAGCGCCTCTAATTCGTTACAGACGGTCGTAAGAAGGGGATTGCGGGATTGAGGTTTCAATTGACATTGGTCCTCATCGTGTCGAGGCGTCTAACTTCTAAGCAAGCCTAGCAGCAGTCCTCGAGTCGGAACTATCCGCACTCAAATTACTGCCCAGCCCATTTCCATACACTTGTCTGCTCTACGTCTAAAACCTGCGAGTCTACTCCAGAAACTACTGGACCCATGAGGGGTCCCGATGAATCTGGTACATGATTCCTTGGACGACTTTCTAAGGCGAACTTTGGGATACTGAAGTGATGCCGTTGGCCAAGATCTTTATGATCAACTGTAGCAGCCCGGCTGCTAGAGCCTCGGAGCTATTATCTAGGGTAATGTACATGCCATGGGGATCGAAATGTCTCTGCCTTATTTCACACAAGTCGACAAGCCACGAATGCGCGTTTCTTTCGATTCATTCGTGTAGATTTGAGTTACTTGGATACCACTAGCTTGTTTAGCTCGGTTCCGGTTCTATAGGCCTCTCACATTTGACCAAAGAAGAATATCTCTGCCTGCATAACCTTGAGTTGAAATACTGGTCGATTACTCTGTCTTCCCAAGGCAGACCCGAATCCCACATCGCCCATTCTGAAGAAAGGAGAACAGCGAAGATATCTTCAACATCTAAATGAACGCTGAACATGGAGTCTAAGCTTTTGATTAATTTCTTACATTTCGAGGACCATTCGCGGGAGTTCTTTATGAACACTTTGCCGATCAGCTCCCACTGCTTGGGGCCATGATTCCGTGCCAGGAAGGAAATCGGCGTGAATTGCATATTATAGTCAGACAGAAGTAGCCAATCTCCATCCCGAGCTTCTGGTGGAAGAAGTATGTCGGTGGTCATCTGTAGAGTCCGTGTATCATTGCCCCACTGATCCATTCTCGGGGTGTACTTCCGCCCGAGATCTTGATGGAATCGCCATTGCCCTTCACAGAACGAAAGCTGCAATCCTGCGAGCGAACACGAGTTCATTGGATCTGTTTTGTTGGTGGTTCGGCGCGGTTCGGCGATGGTCGGTTCCGTGATTGGGGACATGCGATCTTGTATTATATCAGTCAGCCGTTTTGAAGGCGATTTGTCCAATCCGAGGTTTTCTCCAATGGTGTTGGCGAATTGTAGCAAGAAGATGAGGCGTTGCTTATTACTTAGATGAGCTTCCTGCAAACGCTCCATGACTTCGAGAGCTAGATCGAATCCATCCTTGCTGTAGTCGGGCTGTATTGGCTCCATACTTCCCCCTGGAGACCCTTCCCAATCGATTATTGACAGAATTCCATAAATTCGATCCCTAGGATCTTGACATTCCAGTGATGTAACAGCCTTCATCGCATCCATCAATTGTAGTGTATGTTGGTCCGTTGAACCGACTTTCAATAGCTCCTCAGTAGCCTCGCCGTGTTCGGGTCCTGGACAGTATAGACACAAATGCAAACGACGCCACCTCCTGGAAATACGCACATAGAGTACGAGACATGTTGTCCAGATCCAAGAAATTGGTACGACATTATCGCCGCAAAGAACATTGACTTGCTGCGCCAGGAAAATTTCCTGATATATCCAGACGCGGCCAAAGTATGGCCTTTTCATGAATCTCTCAAATGCCACACGCAACCTGGCAGTCGTGAATATTCCTCGCCTCAGGTTCTCCAGCTTCCAGAACAAAAGCCCCGGATAATAGCCGATTGGCGAGAGCAATATGTGGCCTTGCTTTAGAACAGCAGAACGCCATGATCGGAAACGACGCTCGTCCTGCCGCATCATGCGGTACAAGAATTCGCTGTCGTTCATGTGCTGTCCAACGCAGGCGAAGACTTGCTCAGCTTTCTTGAACACGTTACCCATCATAGAGACTTGTGCACTCTTTTCGTCGTTATCGCTCTGATTGATACATATAGCATCGACCCAGATCAAGCCGTCTCCAACATGTAGACTCGTCTGTCTGAGTACATATTCGCAGTTTTGGCGGACGTTAATTCGCTTGCCGTTGACAAGAATAGTCTCGAGTGGTGTTTCTTCGCCCCAGGTGTACGATATGGCGCTATATATTGAAGATTCATCGAATAGACAATTCGAAAGTTCACAATGAACTGGGATGTCTCGCGTCGGATCAACGCTGAGGATCTTCAGTAGCCTGATATAAGCCCTGGGATCAGGCAACAAGTCATGCTGGAATGTTGGAACTTCAGCAGGGGCTTCCATTATTGGATAAATAGGTAGGTAGCGCTTTGTGCCAAGACAAAAGACACTGTGGTTCGTGGTGGCTCTAGAAAAATCGCAATTGATAAGGAGATCGAAGAGTAGTGACGAGGAAGATGAAGAGGAGAAAAGCGACCTCTGGCTGGAATCATGGGGAAGAATCCGGGGTTGGGATGTGCACCCACGGGTCTTCAGGGCCTTCGAGTAAGAGCAGGGTGCCACTACAGGCCGCCGACAGGACGCCATGCAGACGTGAGGCGCCTCCAGCCCGGCAGTCGCCCAGGCAGTGTGCCGCGATTGGCAAAAGGACAGGAGCCTTTCATACCTGCTTACGCGCGCCCAGAACCCGACCGACTGTGAGCCTAACAAGGTGAAGTCCACACACTCTCAATTATGCATCTTGTTATAATTGGCACAATGCACTGCACAGCCCTATCTGTCAAATCAGAGCCTCCCGCGAGCAGATGACATGGCTGCCACACTTTATTTCAGAGGATCGCAGGATATTATCAATAAAAGAAGAAGATTGCATTCGCTGTACAGCAGAGGGTATCATACCAATCAAATCTAGAGACGCAACTTGAAAGCACAAAGTGGGCAAGATGCACAGCACGCATGCAGAACTTCCGGCAATCAAAACGTCCAGTCACCATCATCTTCCTCCTCCTTAATCTTCTTCACAGGAGCCTGATTATCCTCCTCATCTTTCACCCTCTTCAACGGAGCCTTACCATATTTCTCTCCAATATGCGCAAAAATATCGCGAGAGCTGTAAAGAGAAGCCCTCAGACCCCAGGGATTGCCACCAGCAATGCCTAGATACGTGTACGCATCTACCTCGCCAGTCAGCCAACCTTTGTCACGCAGCCTAGTCGAAGATCCCTCGAGGAGGCATCACTCACCAGCTTTGTAATAGATGGGTTTCCCGCCTGGACCGATTCGCACAAGATCCAACTGCTTCATGCGAGCCAGTACACGCCCAATATCATCCTTATCCGAGAAGTCAAAGGTGTAGATGCAAATCAGCCGCTCTTTCTTTGAGCCTCGCTCCTCGCGCGGTGCTACCTTGGCGGCGATACCTAGCTCGTTCTTGACGGTGGCTCGTGCCACTGTGGCCCAGACATCGTTCACGTACGCAGGCTCGATGAAGAGCATCCACTGTGCATTCAACAATCAACGTTCTGTCTCCACACAAGCCAATAAAAAAAGGACTCACCTTGCCCGTCCGCACCTTCAACGCCTTGGCCAACATCAAGATGTCATCGACGCATTCGGCTTTCTCCTTTGTAATCTCTCTTGACGCCATCGCTTTCGTCGGCCCTCCACTGCCTGCCCCGCGACCTCCTCGTCCACCCGCCAGCGCGCTCCTCGCCTCGAGCACTCGCACAAAATCGCTGCACATCTCAAGTCTCTTCTCGCCACCCTCCAAAAACCTAGCCAAATCCGCACCAAACTCCGTAGGCGCCTCCTCACCGCCGCGGTCCTCGCGGGGGATAAAAGGGTTGGCGACGTAGATCCACGGGATATCGGGACCGACATCTGTGGTGGCGGGAGGAAGACGAGAGAGAAACCCCTCGATGGTTTCGTTGAGCTGTTTGGCGCAGCAGAATTTCCCTTCGTAAGGGTTGTGAAGCTGGGTGGTAGGCGCGGGGAAGTTGGAGGAGGAGGGTGATTCTGCCTTGATGTAGGGCGCGGCCATGGCGAGTGATTCGCGTTCGTGCCAGAAGGTGGATGGATCGAATGCTGCTACGCGGGATTCAAGCTCGCGGATTTCCTCCTCGTCTCCTACGTTGAAGTCAGTGAAGTGTGGAGGCGAGTGAGGTGAGGAGAAGGCGGGAACAAGAAGTAGTACCATAGAAATCCGACTCGGAATCCATTGTGTTCTGGAATTTGAAATTTTCCCCCAGCTTCAGTATATTTCCTCCCTCAACAATACCTCATTGGAATGAATGTCTTTGTTACTACTATATACACGTCTTTATCAAAGGCAAACAGACGCGTGGGGCGATGTGGATGAGCTGAGGTCAACGGCGCTTAAACAGACAAGGTTGTGGGCAAGGTTCCAGGTCGTCGCGGGCTTCCAGCAGCTGCATCCCCTGAAACCCTGAACCTTGCCACTAGAACCCTGAATATCAAAACAAAACTTCGAGATGATCTTGACTTCCAGCGGAAGCTCTACTGTGATTTGGATCTCGTATGGGAGGGATGTGAGTAGCCCCGGGGTGAATGATCCGTTTTATACTTCGGATGATGACACTGACGATTTTCTCAGACCACAACAAATTGAAGGATGAGCGGCTCTGGGGGCGAGAGTATCTCGTCGATACAGTCCATGATCCTCGATCTCCCTCCAAGTTGCATTGAATTCTGCCCAGCGTATCCAGACTTGTTCGTGGTTGGTACATACAACCTTGAGAAGTCAGAAGAGTCACAGACGGCCGGTAACCAGACGCCAGAAGAACAAGAGGAGGACCCGCAAGCTTCCGGTACCACCAAACAGCCTCAGAGCAGGAATGGGAGCATCATCCTCTTTCAGCTCCGCGAGGGTAGAGTGTAAGACCTTTGCATTTTCTAGCTTCTTGATGTGTCTATTCAAGTGTTCATACTCGGCAGATATCCAATCCAGACCATCTCACAGCCATCTGCCGTCTTCGATCTGCATTTCCAGCCTTACCCAGGCAAGGGCGATGTCTTTGCTACAGTGTCGAGCACGGGGACTATATCCGTCTTCAAACTGGTAGTTCCTGAGGGCGGGATCACTTCTTCTTCCTCGGAAATTGCAACGAGACATCTAGACATCTTACAGCCCATAAGTGTCCTCAGTTTGCCAGACCTAGATGACGACGTCCTTTTCACCTACTTCGCCTGGCACCCGTCCACAGCAGGCCACATGGCCATTACCACCGCCAGCGGACAAGTCATTCTAGCTCAACTCCACGACGATTATCAAGGCCTCGACGTCCTTGCAAACCCACTCCTCGAACACTCTCTCGAGGCATGGGTCGTCGCCTTTTCCCCACCGGCACCACCGGCACCAACGGCACCACCACAACCATCCTCCTCCTCGCTCGAGCCAATTCGAGCACCTCCCATCACCATCTTCTCTGGGGGCGACGACTCCGCCCTCAAATACACAACTTATGATCCCTCTTCTCCTTCCTCCTCCGAAAACCCTCATGCGCCTTACCCACCCATGACCCTCGGCGGCTCCCACACCGCAGGCGTAACCGCCATTCTTCCACTCCCCCTACCAAGCAGTAGCTCGCACATCGTCCTCACCGGCAGCTACGACGACACGCTCCGCGTCTTTGCCATCGCGCCACTACACACCACCTTTGGAGCCAAACAAGCCCGCCTTCTAGCCGAGTGCAACCTCGGCGGCGGCGTCTGGCGGCTTGGCGTGCTTGGTGAGCCATCATCACCCATAATTGGTGGCGATGGGAAAAAGAAGTGGACGGTGACGGTTTTGGCGTCGTGTATGCATGCTGGCGCGCGGGTGTTGCGTATAGCAGGCGGTGGTGATGATGGGAATGACGATGTGGAGATTGAGGTGCTGGGGAGTTTTGAGGAGCATCAGAGCATGAATTATGGGAGCGATTGGTCGAGGTTGGGTGAGCCTTTGGATAGCGACGGAAGGCCGCGCGGGTTTATTGTCTCGACTAGCTTCTACGATCGGTTGCTGTGCGTGTGGTCGATGAGCAAGGAGTCATAAGAGGAAGATATGAGGAGCCATGGTAGCAACATATGGCCATCACGTACCTCTACTGATTGCTACTGGGCAGCTGAACAAAGAAGCTGCCTTACAGGATGAAATTTGAATAAATCAGCAAGGCCGAATATTGTAATTGTCGTTGATAGACTCTTATATGAGTCTCTTTGTGCTACGCTCCTCACTTCACCTTCTTCGCCTCCGGCCTTCCCAGCACAACCACAGCTCCAACCAACCACGCCGGCCACCAAACACCCCATACCACCACGCTCGTATACATCCCCCACACCCTCCAACCAAACGCCGCTTCCCTTAGCACCTCACCCACACTCCCTCCAAGCCCGCCATGCCAGTAAATCGACCACCCCACCAGCACCGCCGTCGGCGCAACCAAATTGAGTAACACCGTGCACGCCCAGCGCATGGCCGGTAGCTGCGGCCACGGACGCATAAAGGACAGGGGCGAGGAGAGCAGACCGACCATGAGGGAGAGGGAGAAGTTGAGAGTCGCGAGCGAGGAGAGGAACATGCCCAGGAGAAGAAGGGAGAAGCAGTGCATGAGGGTGTATTGCTGGAGACTGGGACGGAAGTTGGTAATGAGAAGGGAAGAGATGAAGTGGGGAAGAAGGGCGTTGAGGATGGTGAAGAGGATGAATACAGGGGTGTGCATCTAGGTGGTGGTTAGCTGTAGTTCAGATGCATATGTATGGGATGTGTTGAGACTCACCCCTTCGGGCAGATGATTGAAGACGTAAAACGGCACCACACCCAAAAATTGACACACAGCCACCAAAGCCAGTGGTAAGAAAAGCTGCCTCTCTGTAGCAGTAGTCGCGATCCTCTCAGCCGTGCCCTTTTCCACGGCTTTTTCCACCGCCTTCTCCGTCTTCTGCTCTGCCGGAGTCTGCGCCTGGTCTTGCTGGCCACTCTTGACCCACAGCGAGATTGAAATGATGGTAAAGTTGGCTGCAATCAGCATCGCACTCGGGAGATATGTCCCAATGCTGACGAAGCGATCCTTGTGCATCAAGAGGTAGAAGAAGAAGCTCTGATGCAGATGCTCCAGGAGATTGTTCAGACTCCGAAAAGTCCCTTCCACCACCCTGCCCATGGCCATCTCGTCCTGCCACCCATCGCCATACGGCCTCAGCGTGACCGCATCCACATGGTATGGGATAAAGCAGCTATGCGCACCACTTGCCACCCCCAAGCCCTGCTTCATCATGCCGCGCAGCATCGTCCGCAAGCGATCCTCATAGCTGTCCTTGTGTCCCCACATCTCCTGGATGCTCACCCCGATCCCCATCTGCCCGCCCGCGATGTTCACCACCGAATTGATCAAATCCAAATTCGGCAACTGCCCGTTGATCCCATCATACACAATATGCACGCTCCCAAACCGCGTCTCCTGCGCATAGTCCAGCGCCACGGCGCCCTGCAGCGCCCCGCTCTTCAGCGGCAAGCTGTCCACCCTCCGTACATCGTGCGCATCATGGTACGCATCGACCCACGCCTGCGGACCCGCCAGGCTATCCGGGCTCACCACGAAGATGATGTCCTTGGACCACAGCGACCACCGGCGAAAGTACCGCGCCAGCGTGAGCAGCAGCGCGACGCCGCGGCGGTTGAGCTCGCCCTTGACGTTGGTCCAGGCGGCGACGAGCACGATGGCCTCGGTCGCGTCGCCGCGGGGCGCTTGCAAAATCGCGTAGATGTTCTCGCCGGTGTAGACGCGGCCCGAGGCGGTGTAGGTGAAGTTTTGGCGGCCCGTCTTGAGGCCGATGCCGTGCAGGATGGCTGCTAGGCCGTCGTTGATTTCGTGATTGGTCTTCTTGACGAAGGGGACCAGCTCACCAGACTCGGACTCAGACTCGGACTCGGTGGGGTGGGCCTCCTCAGCGGCGAGGGCATCGACTTCGTGTTTATAGGCGCGGAAGACGTTTTGGTCGCTGCCGCCAAAGTAGGTGTGGACTTGGCCTGGGAGAAGAGCGTTTTCGGAGATATAGGTGCGACGGGAGTAGTCGTTTTGGGGGAGCATGAGGAGCCAGGCTACGCCGACGATGATGCACGCGAGGGAGAGATAGGGAGGGAGCTTCAGGAGCCGTGGGTCGCGCCGGAGGGACAGGGCGCCGGCTGGGAACGAGGTTAGCTATGAATATGACTAGCTTGGAATTGTTGAACACAGCGGTAATTACGTACATAGAAGTCGAGGCATCCTCGCGGTGTTCGTTCGAACGGGTTTGTCCTGCGTATGGGTTCCGGGTAAAGGGCGAAAGGACGAAAGGAGTGGACGGTGCTGTGCGGATGTCCTGGTAGACACCCACAGACAGCCAATTGCGAGGAGATCAGGCGCCTATCGTTGTGGAGGGCTTCCAATCCATGAGAAAAAAGAAAATGAAGCCCCCAAGGTTGCTTAATCGTTGTGATGTAGAGCTTATTCTGCAAGGCTGATGGCACTGGGGGATGTAGCTGTCGTCGAATTAGAGCTTCGTATTGCATATTCCCCCAGACCCCCGTTAAGTGCATTTGTGTCACATGCGCGGTGACGGTCTGCTTGAGTTGATGGCGAAGAGAGGGGCCATATCTTCGCAATTTCGTATACAGCAGTGAAAGAACACAGCTATGTGAGCACCAAGGATAGAGAGAGATTAACACACAAATTTCTCAACACTCGTATCTGCGCAGGTATCCGTGAACGCCAACATGCTCCATTAACCCCCTCCCCGCCCAATGCGTAGTAGACCCAGCCCAGTTTACCCAGACATCTCAAACAAGCTATATAAACATAAACAAAAGCGATCTTTAATGAAAAACCCTTTCCTAAGGTCCCAATCTCTGCGAGCTCCCCACAACACCCAGCTCCACCCCCCACGGCCCCCCACCGCCCC
>JAPEVC010000233.1:0-54254 GCA_027946555.1 Gnomoniopsis sp. IMI 355080 | reverse complement strand
GGCTTACAGTCGCGACGGTGGTGGGGATGGCGACACCAGCAGCTGGAAGATTGTCAGTTCTCGGGACGCAGGTCAACATCTGGCGAAGGCGTCCTCGACTTACAGGAGCAGTAGGAGATGCCGTAGGCGATGGCAGAAGAGGCAGAAGCAGCGTCGCCGCAAGCCTCGTTGGAGCAGTCGCGGATACCGTAGGTGAAGTCGGCGTTGGCACACAGGCAGGCGGCCTCACCATCACCTCCAGCAGTGCATCCAAAACTGGAAGCGTCGGCCAGAAGGTTGTTGATGCAGGTTTGCTGGTCGCAATGTCAGTCAACACGCTGCGAGCCAGTTGCAAGACAGCTGCAAGACAGTAGCGAGACACCGAAGCGAGAACCGCTTGGCCGAGACAAAAGAGAAGGCAGAGGGCATAACTTACACCACACTGAGGCAAGCTGGTCGGAGCCTGGGCCATGACGGCACCGAGGACGGCGAGGGTACTGATGGTAGCAGTGATGGACTTCATTTTTGCGGTTTTGTGAGGTGTTGTGCCTAGTCGCGGTGGGATGAGACGGTTGGTGGTTGTTTGGCAGGAGGAAGAGAAGAGTTGATGTTTGACTGGAAGAAGATTAGGTCAAGGCGCGAAAGATGTGCGAGGCTGGATGAGGTTTGGCAGTTGGCAGTAAATAGACGGAGACAGGAATGGAGATGAAGTTTGGGAAGTGGGTGTGGTGGGAAATTTAAAAAGGACGGGACACAAGTGAAGGTTTGCAGGCTTCTTCTAGTGGCGGGAGGATAGAAGGTGGCCGGGAAGGGGAAGACACGGTCTGGGAAAGGCCTGCGTCACGCTGCAGTGATTCATATCAGGAAGTACCGCAAAAGAAGTGGAAAGGCGCGGTTCAGTCTGGCCTTGCACGCTTGCACAAAGGTTGGAAAGCAGGGCAGGCGCGTTCGACTACTGCACAAGCTCCAGAGCTGGGCAACAGCATAGCTACTCGTAGTCGTACCTGACAATTGGAAGGGGCCGCTAAACCGTAGCACACGCCTGACCTAGACTTTACACATCCCTGCTCCTTCCACCCCTCCCCTGTCGGGCAGGCCCATGAGCGTTGCACCTTGGCTTTTGAGATTTCCATTTCTTCTCAGCTTGTCGATCAGGATGTGTGCGTGGCCTGGGGCATCTTCCCGGGGAACCGATTTGCTACTCCATCACTCCCATGCAACTCTATTGTGGCATCTCTGCATGTGCTGCAGTAGTCACGACTTCTCCCGGGAGGCCGCACAAGAGAGGCCTCTCGCCTGCTCGCCATGGGGATCGGACTACCGACTGCTTGCTCACCTTGCTTTAGGGTCGGAAGCTTGCATTTTCCCATTTCTCCCAGGTTGCATGTTGACATGACTGCTGGCCAGAGTCTGGTGCTGTCATCGACGCAAATATCCTGGTCAAAGGTGGACCCTCAGTCCAAAAAAGAAGACGTGGTGGCTGGCCGTTGCGGAGAGAATTCTGGACTAATGATGCTCTGCAGACTGCACGGAGCACACGCGGGTCTAAGCAATGGCTCACCGAATAGTGCCTGGTTGTCACACCGAACCCATCAGTCCACCAAGCTGCCGGAACAATCTCCACTTCACTTGGAAGATCTTCAGGGTACACATGTCACCAGCGTCGACAAGTGAGGTGCCTGTCTGGTACTGTCTGGGTGGTCTCTGGTAATGACGGCATGGCTCGCCTGTTGGTGGCATCGACGGTATCACAGACCCGGGTACAGACACACACCTTAGCGACCTTGAAACTTGTTAGGCTACGCAACATCGGCCAGGATTTGGAAGTCTGTCCTGTTTGACTAGCTTTGGGGCAGCACACTCCGTTGGGCACTGCAAAGTCCACAGCAAAATCCCCCCGCCCTGTTCGTTCACGATGCTACGTGGACAGCCTGAAATGGGCCGACTTCCGACCTGTGGCAAGCACATTGACCCGTGGACGAATCGCACCGAATGTCTGGGCCTCCTGGGAACCATGTGGCATGGCATCTGGGCCATCACGGAGTTTCTGGGCCAGTAGCCCGGTAGCGGGGGGCCAAAAAGCAGGGAATCCGCACACGGTAAAAACAGGCTCTTCGCCTTCAAGAAAACAGATGAAGTCAATCTTGGAGTGTTAGCAAGGTGCCAACGATTCACTGTGGCTGGCCCCGTCGTATGCAGCCAGCTCATTGGCCAATTACCCAAATCTGGGGCTGGTGTC
This sequence comes from Gnomoniopsis sp. IMI 355080, assembly GCA_027946555.1. NCBI lineage: Eukaryota > Fungi > Ascomycota > Sordariomycetes > Diaporthales > Gnomoniaceae > Gnomoniopsis > Gnomoniopsis sp. IMI 355080. The sequence continues at coordinate 52,036 of JAPEVC010000233.1, read as the reverse complement.
AACAAGGCCCCCCAGTCTGTCGCGTCTTATTGCCAGGGGCACGGACTGGATGGGCGTCTTCGCTTGGAGACATTGTCGACTTCCAGCCAGGTTACGCCTCGGCGCGTCCAAACAAGATGGAATTAGTCAATGGGCTGGCTTTGAGGTTGGAATTTCACGTATTTCCTTTGCTTCGGCCACCCCGCAATCTTGATGAAAACGGTGCCGCCAAAAAGCAAAAGAGAGACACTGACATTATACATCCAACAACGAACTGGCAACTGATGTCATCCGGGAAACCCATGCACTGGTGGAGCATCTCTTATGATCTCCACTACCTACCCGCGTGGTACCACCATTCTGGGCCTGATTAGTTGCCGAAGCTTTAGGAGCCAATCCTTTTTTCATACCTGACACCCTTGTAGTGTGTATATCGGACAAGACATGGCAAGGCCTCACTCCAGAAACATCACATGCAGGCTGCGACCCGAGGTGTGCTAGTGCGACCTCCCCTTTTTTAATCTCAGACATCAGTGCTGTGAATACCATATTGCCCTAGCGCCTCCACGGCAGCATGATATTGCGGCGCTCATTACTTTCGTTCGACGAGTGTCAGCCACAGGATCTTCCACCCATGGTGGTCGCAAATATCCGTCTGTGCGCATAGTAGTGGCTTGTCATCACCGAAATTACTACGGAAATCTTCACGGTCGCTATGACCCGTCCAAGTCAAGCGTTGTGACAGCTAGACTCTGCTGTTTTTCGCTCACTCAATTTGCACTTGAAAGTGGTGATCATACACCTGTACATAGCATTTGTTGTCTGATCCTGCAGGGCCCGATATACGGGAAAGGACAGGACGTCTTCTGTGTCGGCCACTTCCATTGTTCTTATACTTGCCATCGCTTTGAGCAATGTGGATATTGTCAACGCAACCAGAACCTGACTCTTTTATAGTCTGGTCGGGAATAAATCGTCGACGCTGTCGATAGAGACCCAATTTCAATAAAAGGTGCCGTATGAGTGTCCTGTGAGCAAATCCACTGCACGGTGTTGCACACCCTTCAGATTTTGAAGCTCATATGCAACAAGCTCAACGCACTCTTATTGGGTCCCTCTGGTGCTTCATCCTGGTAGTCGTACCAGCTCGTCCGAACCGAGATTCGAGTCTGCGTCCTATATCACAGATCCGCCTGGACCGGCCCCTGTTGTGGCGAAGAGCATGAGCAAATCCCATCTCATCTCCAATTGGACTCTACCCAAACGAGGCCTCAATTACGGGGTACATGGGCAGCGTGGCAAGTTGAGAAAACGCTTGCATATTGGATGTGGAAGAGAGACTCTAAACGCTCATTAGCGAGCGCAAGTCTGATCTCAAGTTCCTTGGCACGAACCACACCATCACCACGGATTCAGCTTGTCCAGGAACGCGTGCGGTGCGTACAAATGAGCCTCTGTGCCTCGAGTCGACTATGCGTTGGTGATACTAGTGCTGAACACAAGTAATGGACGCCGCCCTCTGCTGTATAGCTACAGCACCAAGGCACCAAGAAGAGGGGTAGACCAAGTTCCTAGAAAATACACAGCTCCCAATCAAACATAGCTCTTGGCATACTTACTCGATCGAGGAACCAGCTTCACGCTCCTGCCTTCGCGATCGATGATGACAGATCAACACTAGCCCGTCGCGGCGACACCTAACCTATTCTCTTGCTCAGACAAGAGTCCAATGAACTCTTCCCGCGGAGCCGCCAGCGCCAGCAAGCCTCCTTCTGCCAACCCTCCCGCCGGGGGAGGAAATTGCCATCGCCCGCATGCGGAGTGGGAAAACCCGCATGAAGCTACCTAGCCAGTGCTATAGGTAAGCATCACCACTAGCCTCGGCCCCGGTCCCCAAAGAAATTTGCACTTATTCACTATTAACCGACTACAACCGCCGCTAAGACACGGATGTGCGGAATGGCCGAGAGCGAATGTTGAAGTTTGGTTTGTTTTTTAAGAAAATCGTCGAATGCGTAGAACCGGTTTGTGACATATGCCCTTGACTCTAGATTTTCCATGGCTAAAATCGCACGACGACCATCACGGTCTAACGCTGTGGTTTTCAGTTGGGCTGAGTTTCGATCAATGAACATTGCGAAGTACTACGTGGACCGCAAATGTTTCTATGGAAATCACACTCGGTCATGTTGTAAACGCGTGACATTGTGTACCCCAAACGTTGCCCCAGTCGGGTCAGTCCTTCCTGGCTCAGATGGCACAAAATATACACAAACTATACACAATGGCGGCCTCATTTCCCATGGGAAAGGAAGCGGGACACACGACCACCGGGAAGAAAAGAGTTTAAGCAGCCCGAGGACGTTCAGGCATCAAAAGCAATTTTCCGTTGTGTGACATCACCCCGTAGAGTTCGTGGGCCATTTCGATGCTGTGGCGCTTGAGAGCTCATTTTATCTAATGGGGTCGAGGGACGGCAGAAGCAGACAGGAACGAAACACGGAGAGGAGACTCCTGTCATGAATAGGGGCATGACAAGGTCCGAGGTCCAGCTCGACTCTTTTCCTTTAAGCGTCGTGCGCGAAATGTATAGGCCAGACACGAGGAGGATGCAATGGTAACGATCAAACAATGTTTCCAACAGTGACAAAGACGACTATGACCAGACCCAATCCCAGATACAGTACAGCGAGGTATAACAACAGTAAAAAGGAATGCAGTAACCCTCCAAGACCAAAAGAAAAAAGAAGACGGTCGCGCATGCGTGGCACGAGACGGCTATGTGCCTCGCCAACCTCCGGCTCGCTATAGTCTCATCTCCCATATCCTCAAACTCGTACGTAGACACTCTTCCATGTATGTGTTCCCGTTCCCTGCTGTGCAACGAGACTCACCCCTTTCCTCCGTAATAATTACTCAGATGTAGCGCAAACTAATTGCGTTTTTATTTGACGTTTGCCAGCCCCCTCCCCTTTCTTAGCATGAAACAGGGCCAGACAAGTATAATGACCGAAAGGGTCGGAAAAGGGATCGTAGACTTCGAATTTCATCCTTCGTTTCAACTCATGGCGTCCTATTGGGTTGAGGACGTTCAGCCGCTGCACATGACGCAGGACTCGGGATTCTCAATGCTGCCTGTGATGTTGTTAGCAAGCGTTGCCTGAAATGAGTTAAACTGGCGACTTACACTGCAGAACAGCCTCCGAGTAAATGTCCATCTCCCTCTCTTTGCTGTCCGCATCCCCATCCTCAGCCTGGTCTTTGGCCTTGTCGCCGTTAGTGGCGGGTGATGAGAGGGACTCGTCGTCGGGCTTTTCCCCCGTAGGCTCGACAGGCAGAGCCTTAGGGCTCTCGGCCTCCTCCTGGTCAGCCTTGAATGGAATGTTGCTAGGCTTGGCGGGAGACGCCATCACGCGCGCTGCTGCCTCCTTCTTGTTAGGAGTGAGCGGTGGCGACGTGGACTTGGGCGTAATGGATGGTGTAGGGATGCCATTGGCACTCAAAGTGGTGTTAGGACTTTCAGATCTCTCTTTGGTCGCGTACATGGGGCCAACAAAAGAGCTGAGGTTGGCATAGCCAGCAGGAGGGGCACGTTTACCCAGTCCGCTGTGCTTCGACGCAGCTGCCTGGTCGAGCTTAAGAGCCGCCTGATCGACGGTGAACTGAATAGGAGCTGCCGCCGCCTGGGTGCGGAGGTAGTACATGCCAGTCTTGAGGCCCAACTTCCAGCCTGTGAAGTGCATGCTGGTGATCTTGCCCATAGAAGGCTCACGCATGTGAATGTTCAGAGACTGGGACTGGTCGATAAAGGCACCACGGTCTGCAGCCATCTGTACGATCGTCTTTTGTGAGATCTCCCACACAGTCTTGTACAGAGCCTTGATGTCATCGGGAATGTTGCGGATGTTCTGAATGGAGCCATCCTCGGCAATGATACGGTTCTTCAGATCCTCGGACCACAGACCGCACTGCACCAGGTCCTTGAGTAGCCACGGGTTGACAACTTGGAACTCACCAGCAAGCACACGTCGCTGGTAGATGTTGGAGGTGTAAGGCTCGAAGCACTCGTTGTTGCCCAGAATTTGCGACGTGGATGCAGTGGGCATCGGCGCCATCAATAAACTGTTGCGCACACCGTGCTCCTTGATCTTGGCCTTTAAGGCTTCCCAGTCCCAGAGGCTGCTCGGAGTGACACCCCACATGTCATACTGGAGCTCGCCCTTGGAAACAGGAGAACCCTCATAAGACGAGTAAGGCCCCTCCTCCTTGGCAATGTCGCAAGATGCGGTCAAACAGGCATGGTAGATGGTCTCAAATATTTGTTTGTTGAGTTGTCGCGCCTCAGGAGACTCGAAGGGCATGCGCAGGGCTAAGAAGGCATCGGCAAGACCCTGAACACCCACGCCAATAGGTCTGTGGCGCATGTTGCTGTTGTAAGCCTCCTTGACGGGATAGTGGTTGATATCGATGATCTTGTTCAAGTTGCGAACCACGACCTGTGTAACCTGATGCAGCAGATCGAAGTTGTAGCACTCATTGTCGTAGTCAACAAACTGGGGCAAGGCGATGGAGGCCAAGTTGCAGACGGCAACCTCATCGGGCGCAGAGTACTCGATGATTTCCGTGCACAGGTTGGAGCTACGAATGGTGCCCAAGTTCTTCTGGTTGCTCTTGCGGTTGCAAGCATCCTTGTACAGCATGAAGGGGTTGCCTGTCTCAGTCTGCGCCTCGAGAATGGCATACCACAGCTTCTGGGCCTTCATGGTCTTCCGGCCGCGACCTTCAGCCTCGTACTTCTCGTAAAGCGCCTCGAATTCTTCGCCGTAGCAGTCGGCAAGACCAGGGCACTCGTTGGGGCACATCAAGGTCCAATCGCCGTTCTTCTCGACACGCTTCATGAAAAGGTCGGGAATCCAAAGGGCGAGGAACAGGTCGCGAGCACGGACCTCCTCCTTACCGTGATTCTTCCGCAGGTCGAGGAACTCGAAAACATCTGCGTGCCATGGCTCAAGGTAGATGGCGAAAGCACCAGGGCGCTTGTTGCCACCCTGGTCGACATAACGGGCAGTGTTGTTGAAAACACGAAGCATGGGAATAATGCCGTTAGATGTGCCATTGGTGCCGGCAATGTAGGAGCCAGTGGCACGAATGCGGTGGACGTTCAGACCAATACCTCCGGCCATCTTGGAGATCATAGCACAAGTCTTGAGGGTATCGTAAATGCCGTCAATGCTGTCATCCTTCATGTCAACAAGGAAGCATGATGACAACTGGGCCTGGGGGGTGCCAGCATTGAAAAGCGTCGGCGAGGCGTGTGTGAAGAATTTATTGGACAAGTAGTTGTAGGTTTCGAGAACCCGCTCAACTTTATCACCCCAGATGCCAACAGCAACACGCATCAGCATGTGCTGTGGCCGCTCGACGACTTTACCATTGAGCTTGAGGAGGTATGAGCGCTCTAGGGTCTTGAAGCCAAAGTATTGGTAGTTGTAGTCGCGGTCATAGACAATGGCGGAGTCGAACTCCTCCTTGTGACGCATGACGCAGTCATAGGTCTCCTGGGAGATCATGGGCGACGCCTTCTTGTTCCGTGGGTTGACATAGTGGTAGAGGTCGCTCACGACCGAGGACCACTGCTTCTTGGTCTGCTTGTGGAGGTTGGACACAGCGATACGCGCGGCAAGGACAGCGTAATCGGGGTGGGTGACGGTCATGTACGCGGCAGTCTCGGCAGCCTGAGAATAACAACGTTAGCCATTGGAAAGGATAAAAAGTATTGATTTAGAAGGGAGCAAGGGGCGGCTGACCAGATCGTCGAGTTGGATGGTTGTGACACCACCATAAACACCACTGATGACCTTCTGGGTGATCTTGACAGGATCAACATGAACTGGGTCAAGACCGTAACAAAGTCGAGAGACACGCGCTGTGATCTTGTCGAACTGGACGCGCTCCTGGCGACCATCTAGAGTGGTGTTAGTCTTTGTGGACGCGCCGTAAGAAGATCTAGGGAATGCTTGCCTCTCTTCCTCACGAACATTGTGTCTGACTTGTTGTGAGGAAGTGGTTATGTGTTGAAAGAAGACGTGAAAGGAGGGGTAAGAGACACAGCGATGGTGGCAACGCTGCAGGTTGGGAGGGAAAAAAGGAAAGAGATGCGAGAATGTGGAAAGCTTCTGAAGTACAGTATGGAGAGGGACACAATAAAGGACTCCTCTTTCTCAAGGCAATGTCCTTGAGTCCCGCGAATTGGAGTTGGAGTTGTTGCGTGGAAAGGATAAGAAAGAGAACAAAAAAGGCAACGCGACTCAGTAGAATTTAAGTACGGCGCCCACTACAGCGCGTCCTTCTTACAAAAACGCGTCTTCAAGGGTGTTTTCGGAGCATGGGGCGTGAAAGCGCGACACTCGGCCGCCTCGGACAGTGACCCATGTGCGCTGGGGTCAGAAAACAATGACCTCACTCCACATCCATCCCGCTTTTAGACGTGTATTTCTGTGTACGCAGGTCCGAACGCGCTACCATCTCACCTGCATATATCTGGGTACCGTATTTATTAGTCGCGACACATTGCCTGATAGAGCCAACGGTAAAAGGTTTACACAAGGCTAAGCCCTAAAAGACTCTTGGTATGGTATTTGTTCATTGCAGGTTCCCAGATGGCAGATAGGATATGCTCGTGGGACGCCTAGAAACCAAGATCTTCTCATCCTGGTCTGCACCAAGATCCACCACCAGACGCGCCTTTTTGAGGTCTAGATTCATCCTTGCGAACAATTTCAGGCCTTTCGTTGTTACTGTATACCCAAGGATGGCTTCTCCAGAATTCCCTTCCGTCAACGGGGCTGCCAACCCCAGCCCGTGCAAGGCTCGATACATAGACGTATGTCCACAAACGTAAATCCATTCCCGCATACGGACCGATGACCTGACCGGCCTCAGATCGGAATCAACCTAGCCGACCCCATATTCCGGGGTGTCTACAATGGCAAACAGAGACACGACGACGATCTGTCCGGTGTCGTCGACCGAGCTCGGCAGATCGGCTGTACGAAGCTCATAGTCACGGGCTCCAGCTTCAGGTCCTCCCGGGATGCTCTCGCATTATCCAAGGAATATCGTGAGACTATCTCCGTCCCTCCACCCACCCTTCAAGCAAACAATTATATCTTGTTGATCTGCTCATATATGACAACCAATACTGATATCGTTCAGCCAAAACTGTCTACACGACAGCGGGAATACACCCCTGCTCTTCCTCCATCTTCGACGCCGCACACAATGACTCCGATTCCGAGTCCCCAGAACACACACCGGCCTGTGACCCAGATCCAAACGCCCCTATTCCCGATAGTCAGACCATAGACGCCGCCAAGACTAATAACATCATCACCGATCTCCGCACTCTGATAGACGACGGCCGCAAGTCCGGTGGTCTCGTGGCCTTTGGCGAGTTCGGCCTTGACTATGATCGCCTTCACTACTGCTCCAAGTCCTTGCAGTTGCACTCCTTCAGCAATCAGCTCAGCCTCGCCGCCTCGCTGAGCCCCCAGTTACCCCTCTTCCTGCACAGCCGAGCCGCGCATGTTGACTTTGTCTCATGCCTCAAGGCTGCTTTTGGCGACAGGCTCGAGAGGCTGGAGAAGGGCGGCGTGGTGCACAGTTTCACGGGCACCGCTGAGGAGATGGCTGAGCTGATGGATCTTGGTCTTTTCATTGGCCTCAATGGGTGTAGCTTCAAGACGGCGGAGAATTGCGAGGTTGCCAAGTCGGTCAGGCTGGATCGGTTGATGCTCGAGACAGATGGCCCGTGGTGTGAGGTGCGTCCGAGCCATGAGGGGTGGAAGTATCTTGTTGAGATGGAAAAGAGGGATCGCGAGCGGGAGGCCGCTCAAGCTTCCTCCTCCCCTCAGCCCGAGGCTCGGTCTGAGGCTCAGCCAGAGCCTGAGCCTGAGCCTGAGCCAGCTAAGATGCAGAGCCTGAGCACTGAGAGCGGCAACGGCGAAGCACGCCAACAGCGACCGAAGAAACAGAAGCAGCAGCAACAGTCCTTGAAGAAGCCTCAGAAGAAAGAACCCGAAGTGTTGGAGCGTTTCAAGTCGGTCAAGAAGGAGAAGTGGGTTGAAGGCGCAATGGTCAAAAGCCGAAACGAACCCTGCATGATCGAGCGGGTGGCCAAGATCGTAGCGGGCATCAAAGGTATCGAAGTGGAAGAGGTGTGCGAAGCTGCGTGGCAGAATACTGTCAAGGTCTTTGGCCTAGACGAGTCTTGATATCAGGAACCATGAGTATAGAAAGGGGTACAATAGACGACTTTTAGAACCAATCCTAGACGAGATGAAGCAAAAATTCCGATGAGGAACGGTTCTCAATTGGTACTTTCGTGGCCCAGTACTCATGGCGGATTGCTTCGTCCATCCAGCCCTGCCCCTGGCTGCCTCCGTTCATGACAGCCGTGGACGAGAGGGACAAACACATGAGGCCTGCTTCTCACAGGGCCGTGTTTATATCTTCAGGCCACGATGTATCGGCATCTGATCATGTCTCATAATTTTATGCGGCGATTAAACACTATAAGCCAGAGCCCTTGTAGCCCCTGATCCTACCATGCCGTACAGCGCCTATGGTCACACCCTCCTCACCCGTTAACCAGCCCGGCATTTTCTCGCCATCGATGATGCCAGCCTCGACAAGCTGCCGAATACCGGCAAATACATGAGAGCCATGAAAAGTCAATTTGACACTTGGCCGCCACGTTTCCCCCTCGTCTCCCTCCTCATCTCCCCCACCACCATCGTCATCGTCCTGCGTGCGAGCGCGGTCAAAGGCCGCGTCCCTGGTACTTCGACGACCAGCGCCGCCTCGCGAAGGTTTCTGATTTGGTGATTCTTCACTAGTATCATCCTCCTCAACGTCCACTTCTGTTACCTCTGCTCTCTCCGGAAAAGCGTCATCGATGACAATATCGACCCTCTCCACACCCTGCTCGTCATTTACCTTGGCAGATTCACCGAACCTCGCCTGTGCCACTACCCTTGCCCTTTTCAGCCGCATTTCCTCCCTTTTCGTAGCAGAAGAGGCAGCCCTCTTCCTCACCTCGACTTCCTTCTTCGGCTTGACCTCACTGCCCTCACCTACATCGCTAAGCGGTGGACTCGGCAGCACCACATCTAGCGGACTTTCCTTGGTCTTCTCGTCTGCATAGATGCCCCAGCCGCCACCCGCCGTATTCGTCCTACCAGACCCCTTCCTTTGCAGCAACTCGTGCAGGTTTTTGGTCGTCAATTTTGTGTGTTCCAGACCGACCCTCTCCCTCGGCCGCGACAACGCCTTCGGCACGCCCTCGACTACTAACGCACGCAAGCTCCTCGTCTCGCCTGTGGAAGCCTGTCCGATGCTTTGGGACTTGCTGATGTAGACGTATGGCGCGCCATCGGGGAAGCCAACGTAAATGGTCCTGCTAGTATCGAAGGCCATGGCCGTGGCCGCTCGTTTGCCGGAGCCCGACGCCGTGGAGGTGGCGAGGTTGGTATTGTATGGCGAGTCGAGAATGAAGATACGCAGGACCAGAAGTGACATGTTCTTGGGCCGGTCAAAGTTGCAGTACGCTTTTACGTCGGGTAGGACCTGCGCTTGGAGATTTTGGAGGAAGGTGGAGGGATGGAGCCGCGGGATGGCAAGAGACTCTGCGTCGAGCTCAAGCGGGGCGTCCTCCTCAGCCTGGTGCGGTGTGGGTGTCTTCAACGGCACAATACGATATGCGCTCCAGGTGAGGCTCTGTGGATGGTCGTACAGGTGCTGCAGGTCCGCCATGGACAGCTGGTATAGCGTCAAACCCGTGCGCCAGTCGCCCTCGAGGATGCGGTCTAGCAACTCGCGCTTGCTCCCTGTCTTGCGCGCCTGCATGTCGCTGTAGAGCTCACGCAGCTCCTCGAGGGAGGACATCGGGGGGTTGAGGTCTGTGGGATCTACATCTTGCTCGTCTTCTTCATCGTCTCGAGGTGCGCGAAGGTAGGGCGCACAGAGGGGCGCATTAGACTCGTCGAGCCAATCGAGGACGAGAGTAAGGAGGGCGGGGCGAGAGAGGCGATTGAGAAGCTTGAGGACGGCTGCATTGGCTGGGTCAAGACGGAGAGTTGCTGGCAGAGGCGCATTTGTTGGTATGGAAATACGCGGGGCCATTGCAAGACGAGGACTAGGTATCAACGCAATGGAGAAGAATATTGTGGCATTTGAAGCTTGAATGGGCGATTAAGTCGCATTGGCACGGGCAAGCTTTGAAAGTTGATTTTGGCTTGCAACCCTGCCGCCTTCAAAAGTGACGATGCTTGACGATGCTTTACAGAGTCGACTACAACCTTACATCGAGGAGACGCGTTGACGCGACTTCACATGTACTATGCTGGGATCAATTTTAGCGCGGGTGAGGGGGTGCAAGGCTGCGGGACACCCCGGCCGCCAACTGGAACGGCAAGCCCTATGGGCGTTGACACACGCCAAAATTTATGGGGAGGATCAGGTAGCACAACATTAGAATTGTGCTGCGTCGAAATCCACAGTATACTGCCAGCCGTAGGGATCAGGAGGCATCACCCTCAATGTTCTGGTGTTCGACATACAATATGCTGTCTAGAAAATTGAGGTACAGTCTAGCGTCGCGGCCTGCCTAACTTGGATAGATTGATTTGACGGCATCCAAATTTAGACTCGTCCAAGCCGCGTCCAGCCGCAATTGTGGTTAGTGAATTTGTCAGCTCACCGTCCGACCGTCGGTGACCGAAGTTGCGCTTGTAATCATTGTCAAAATTTCGCGACGTAACGGAAGACGGTCATGATCTAAAGACTAGGGCAAGACGTTGATCGATTGCTGGCTTCACGCAGATTTTAACTTTGTGGTCCTGTGTGATAACCACAGAAGGTGTTGGTGAGGATATTGCTACTACGCAGATTGACCACGAAATCGTAGATGGCAAGCTTGTTTCATCGATCCGTTGGATCTGGTTCCATGACAATTATTAATCAAGAAGTATGAAGCGCCGATGCCCCGATCGTGAGCCTTGGGGATACCATTTCTGGTGATGGTGTCGCTGCAGCTCGGCAGCCCGGGAACTCGGGACGCTGCTCGAAACAACAAACAGCGAGCAGGACCCTTGAGACCCTTGAAGATCGGGGGTGAGTTAGGTGCATATCCGACATGCTTGGAGATGTGATTGGTTATATGGCTTGTGCAAAAGGGCGTCAGGTCGTGAGATTACTGGTCCCTTTTGCGATAAGCTTGCCAGGAATGCATGTGGCATCTGACCCAAAGGGCGCAAAGTCCCCGGTCGAGACTCGAAAACCGAGACGCAATCGAGCTGATTCACGAGCCGAAAGCACAAACGGGTGATCTAATTGTCGGACACGCGGTTGTGGCTTTGGCTATATTCATAGTACATATGGGCGCGTGGGGTGTTGGTATGATTTTTAAGCATTCCATTTGTCAGGCAGATGCAAGGCCAAGGAGACTTCGATTCAAACATAGTACAAAGTGAGGAAAACTGGTCTAAGGGTGGAGCACCTCCAATCTGCCAGCTGCCAGGGAACGTTATCGGTGAATCCTCGGACGCTGGTCCTCGCTGGTTGTCGTGACCTTGTGGTGGCTCAATTCTGGGGGTATTGCCCTCTTTTGACAAAAAGGCCCGAACTTTTGCGGGTCGCCTTTTGTCTGGGAGTGCTCTTGGGAGTGCAGTCCCTTGTCCTGGGATTAGGTGGCTGTAAACTTCTGGCATACACAGTACCTCTGTAGAAAATGCGATGAGCGCGTTCATCACTGCTCGGTGGTCGTCTGTGTCATCCATATGACGGATCAAGGCCGCATGCAGCAGACTTGATTCGACGACCATTCTTCCAGATTCTGGGAGGGCTGGTCCGCCGGGGGGGGGTTGTCCGTTCATCTCACTGTACGTAGTAGCATACTATATAACACACGTTGTATCCACTGTGTGCTGTATACGCCAAAAACGTGCTACATAGTAGATGTGCGTGCATACATAGTACTTGCGACTACTGCGTACCGCGATTACGATTGCAAGCGTGGGGCGAGCCCCATCGTCGCTCCACTCCTCCACCTTGTATCCTTGACCAACCGGCCCATTCAGAGCTTTTTCTCTCACCCGTTTCCCCTCCCCCGGGACAAGTCTCGCCAATTCAATTCTTACCCCTTCCCATCTCCTGAAGAACGCCCAGAAAGCTCTCTTCTGGACTGATCTTCGTCGTCCAGTCTGTCGAGTCCAAATCTGCGACTTCACGCCCAGTGCATCGACAACTCCCAGAGCATCTTCGCTCCCGTTCTTCCAACGGTCTTACATCTGCATGACGCTTTGCCACCGACCACGGAGACGCTAAAAACCGGCTCCCGTCACCATTCATATTACCCGGGTCAGCCTTTGTCCGCCAGAAAAGAGTTTTTTGAATTACCATTCAACCAAAGACTCTATCGATCCAACAACCCGCCAAAAGGGATCCCCATATTCGCGCTCCTCTCGAATAGCAGTACAAGCCTACAAATTTTCAGTTGCTCAGCAAGTCTTTCGGTGGAATTGGCACATCCGGGAGAGAAGCGTAACCGAACAACGCACCCGATAACATAGCCGAGAGACCTACGCTTTGGGAGGATCACGAAACACCGCCAACACCATCATGGCCAACTACACCCGTAGAGCCGCGAACGACGTCTCGCAGTTCTTGCGAGAAGGAGGCTTGAACTCGGTACACGCCGACGAGTCTCAGGATGACTACCCTCTACCGGACGCCGACCTGGACCTGTTCATGAACCGCGAGTTCATTGATTTCGATACTGGATTATCCACAAACTTCAAGGCCGACAGTCCAACAGCGCCAAAACCCGGCGAGCCGGTAACAGCAGCGACGACGGTACCAGATTTTGGTGGCATGGACTTTATGAGCACTGGTAGGTTCTACTTCTTTTACTGTTGTACAGGCTGCTTTTATTCTGTCGTTCTACCCCTGGCGGATTGCCCATGCTCCATCCACAATCCTTGAGAATTACTCGTCTGCATTTCGGACAAGGGAAGACACGGAAAGAGCCGGAGTTGTCAAACTGGGCGGGCTATGGCGAAGAGACAAGTGTCTCCAGCTTTGAGTAAGGCTGGACTAGGCAGTGCGAGCCTTGCTGCACGTCAATAGTATCCCCCTTGGGCCTCCACATACCGACACTTTGCATTTGCGGCACGCCGAGAAATGCGTCCTACAGGGCGTATGGTACGAGGAGATAGAGTACCAGCCTTTCCCCTCCCCCACCCTGCAATTGCATACACTTTACGACTTGCGCCATCATCCGACATTTTGATTGGGACCACCCGTCTCGACATGCAAGGTCATTGTCAATCCCGGTCAAGGATTGGGGAGGTTGCTGTGGGGGGTAGCGTCCAATCTGCACCCGCCATTTGTGCTATCGATGGTGCAATACCCCGTGACCTCCCCCAGAGCCGACAAACCGATGGCTCCTGCCTCAACCACCCAAGGGCCCAACTTGACTGATGTCGTTCTTCTGAATCGACTCAGTCCAAGGGCTGCGGGTTCCCCACTCTTGCTCTCTGGCTTCTCAATCCGTATAAACATCTTTTTTTGCGCCTGCCAAGCATTGCTTTGTCGTCGCCGTTCACTCTCGGCTTGGCAACCTTTGATGCTATCCAGTCTTTGAGTTCATGTGCTGATCATGGCACAATGGCCCGCCGTACAGCAGGAGACTTTAACTTCGGCGACTTCAACAATCAGTATGCCTCGCCGATAAGCACCGCTTTCCCCGAGGGTCTGCAGCCTCTGCAGCCCAGTCCTCACAACGTCTATCCTCCGGTCCCTCACGCACACTCTTTCGGCCACCATGCTGTTGGCCAGCCAAAGACAGGAGAGAAACGCCGGGCCACCGACCCGCAGCAGACACCCGCCCACAACCGAGCATTGAGCATTGAGGAGGCATCAAGGGTAGCAGCTGAGGAGGACAAGCGCAGACGGAATACGGCTGCTAGCGCTCGTTTCCGCGTCAAGAAGAAGCAGCGCGAGGCAGCCTTGGAGAAGAGCGCCAAGGAGATGAACGATAAAGTGGCGGCACTCGAGTCAAAAATCTCTCAATTGGAGACGGAGAACCAATGGCTCAAGAAGCTCATCCTTGAGAAGAACGACGGCTCCAGCAGCAGCAAGGAGGACATGAACAAAATCGTGAACGGCAATGGCGCTAAGGACGAGATCACCGTCAAGGAGGTGGACAGCAAGAAGGAAGAGAAGTCCTCATAGCCATTGTCGCCGGCGGTAGACTTGAGTGTTTTAGCATTGAGACGGCACCGCCTCTGTAAAGTTTCAAGATATCCCCCGGGGCATGTTTCTCTCGGCAGGCGTTTTGGGAGCCCTCGTGTGGCTGAGTCTGGGAGTAGGATTCATATCTTCTCACTGGCTCCATGATGGGATAGCGATGTGATGAAATTCTTTGTTTGTTTTTGGTTCTTCCAGAAGTCCATGTGCAATTGAGTTAAATTGCCCACTACCAAGGGAATTAGTGTGTGGGGAGGTTGTGTATAGCAAGCGCTGGTGGCCGTCTGTATAATGCACGTAAACGCACTCATCGAATATGCACTACATCACGACCAGAATTGGTCTATGAGCCAAATCACTCGATGGCAATCACATTTCCGTGTTGTGTTTATCGGTGAGACAGACATACGTGCTCTCTCACTTCTAAGGTTCGGTGTGCTCGGCATCCCAGCTCGGCGGAATCCACCCATCGCGGCATCCACATTGCCAAGCAATGATGCACGATATGGAAACACCCGCTCACGATGCTACGCAGCCTTGCCCTCTTCGCCCCTCAACGCTGCTAGCCGCACCTGGTTCCGCTTCCCCAGGACCCGCAGCGTATTCCGCCGCTCAATCTCATTCATTTCATGCCAATTCGCGATCCGCGACACCGTGCCATCGCGCCCAATTACCATCGGACCCAGATGATCCAGCGCAACAGCCTTTCCATCGACCTCGAGCGTTGTCGTTGCGCCGGCAGAATCTTCAGGAGCGGGTAGCGGCGGCAGTGCAGCAGCAGCAGCAGCAGCAGTGCCGCCGCCACTGTCGTCGCCACCAGCAGCACTACTACTACTACTATCATCCTGGCTGTTGCTCAACAAGGTAGGGTCGTTGTTGCTAGGATTCTTGTCGTCGTTGTAGCCGCCTCCCTGGCGCGGGTGTGGATGACTTGCGTCCGTGGTCGCATCGTGATTGGACACTGACGGCGGGGCCGTGGGCGGCGTGCTTGAGGCGGCGGGTTGCGTGCTCGTGGGGGTGGAGGTGCTGCTGCTCATTTTGGCGGCGGCTGTCCGTGTGGATGGTAAGGGGGAGGCGAAGATACTGGTGTTTGGTAGGGGTGAGAGATAGCGGACATAAGCCCGTGAAGAAGGGGCTGGTCGGAGATTGTAGTGTTGTGTGGCCGATGAGAATCTTGCTGCTGTAGCTGTTGGTCTTGCGTGTGGTGGTGAAGATGGTGTGGGTGAGGCTCTCGTGATGATAGATCGGTGCAGGCGAGGGTGACTGACCCTGCGGAGGCAACTCATTCGCTCTACTATCTTTCTCTTCTCTTTTCACGAATGCTGCTCAAGTCTCTCTGGAGATCACGGCATTTGTAGAAAAGACAAGACGAGGAAGTACCTCCCCTTTCCCTGTTTTCACCGTGACTCGACGTTCAACGTGTTAAAAAAAAAAAAGCTTCGGCCGGATTCTAGAAGCCTCGACAAACAAAGAGCCCGCTCACGGCCTTGGCTTTCCCGGTGGTTGGCCCAAGCTTGTGGACCCCCGGCAGCCGATGCTCACGCCGGAGCCTCCCCGGTTCTCCCCCAATGAGTACTTTGTCAACTTTATTGAGGCTCTCCAACCATTATGTGGCCCGACAGAAAATAAAGCTATTCACATGCCAGGTATATCTTCATGAGCGCAACATAGCTTCTAGCGATAAGACCATTTCCGCGGGACTGGATGAACGCAGCGGTCATTTTCCCACATGCTGTCATAACTGCTGTCAAGCAAATGCGCGCCGGCCCGCCATCCAGGGGTAAGAAGCTGTTAGATCCGGGCGAATTGGTCCCATTCAGGCCTCAAAGGCCGGACGCAACCTTGCAGCATTCTGTGTATATCGGACACATCATTCGAGTGCGACGACGGGCCATGACACCGCTGCGCTACCTGCCCTCTTGGGCAAGAGAACTCTCCACCTAGGTCATGCATTCCCAAATACACCACACCATCCTTTCGGGGTAAACACACAAAGGACTGTACATACATGGCATGCTATATAGCTCCGGGGCGCCGTCTGGGGCTGTGATTTGAGGCTCACAAAGTTGGGCTGTGACCTGTTGCGTGGGATGTTCACACCAAGCGCTTCGCGTCGATGATCGGTACATTTCTGTTGTATTGTGCGAATACGCCGCGGCACCTCGCTCTCGTCAGGTTGAGGATCGCATCCGCCTGAGAGCGTGGGTGAACATACAGGGAGCAAAACCGGATTCTTTTCTCGAAATCCTCGGACCAAGTATGCATCACACGGAGATCTTGTCCAAGTATGGGCGAGGCGACTTGTTGTCTAGGGGCTGCTCTTTCTACGGATTCTCGGAGAGACTGAATGCGAAAGCAAGGAGAGAGTTCAATGCAAATCGATGTATGGCTTTGCAGACAGTTTTTTTTTTCTCCAAATCCTACGCTATTGTATGTGTATTGACGCTTTTCTATCCAACTTTTCTACCTAATTCGCTGTGCTTCCGTCTATGAGTAGGTCGATCATCTGACTGTGGCTTGGCTGCCTTAGGACGACTCCTGGGCCATGTTCTTGAATCTGGGAGAACGTCAGTCAACTTCAATGTCAAGAAGTCGCAAATTCACTTACTTGTTCACAACCCTCTCAATGCCATCACAACCCTTCTGCAGCGTCTCCATCTTGGGTCCATACGAGAACCGCACGAAATGATGGCAAGGCGAATCGAAAAGATCACGTCTACGTGCCGGGTTAAGGTCGAAGAAGATACCAGGCACCACGATCACCTTCTCCTCCAGACACGCCTGGAAGAAGTTCAGACCGTCACTGATCTGGCTAGGGAGACCCTCGAGATCCAGCCACAGGTAGAATGTCGAGTCGGGGACATCCTTGATGTGGAAGCCCATCTTGCGCAGGCGGTCGATCACGTAGTCACGCTTGGATCTGAAGTGTGACTGCAGGGCCTTCATCTCCTCCCGGACCAGGCCGGGCTCGAGCATAGGCACAGCAGCCTCCTGGAAGGGCGCGTTGGTACCACCATCCAGGTACGAACCGCACGAGCCAATCGCCTTGATGAACTCCTTGGGGCCCACGATCCAAGCGACACGCCAGCCTGGCAGACGGAAGCGCTTGGTGAGGCCGTCGATGATGAGCACATCGTCCTCGTCGACGTCTTGCACGTTGTCCTGTCACGTATCAGCCTTTGCTTACCCCTCCGGTCTAGCCTCTAATCTACACTTACAGCCGCAGAGATGGTCGTGCCATCGCAGTCGGAAGTGTAGTTATAGCCGCTATAGAACTCATCGCTGATGAAGGTTGCGCGACCACGGCAGATGTCCTGGATCTCAGCCAGCTCGGGGTTCTTGACGACACGACCCGTTGGGTTACGAGGGTTGGAGGTTAGAATGACACCAGTGCCTCGTGCAATTTCCTCGGCGATCTTGTCCGGGTGGATATGGTAGCCATCATCCTCGTGCAGAGGAACGGGAATAGCAGCGAACTACAGGTGCATTTATTTGGTTAGCCACTGTGTTCATCCTGGCTGCTTCCTGAAAGAGTCTCTAGGAGGCCAAGCAAGGTATGATTCCATCCGCCGATGCACAACTCACGTTTCTGAACAGCGACAACATCTCGTTATACGCAGTGTAATCAGGAATGAAGAAGCCCAGGTAGGCCTGGTTCAAGATGGCAGCAATACGGATCAAACCAGCACGGCCACCAGGCACGATGGCTACGTTCTCCCATGTGTACTGAGAGGGCTTGCCTTGTCGGTGGTGGGCATTGTACATTTTGGCGACAGCCTCACGCAGGGGCTTGATTCCGGCGGTGGGGGCATATTCTCTGGAGGCCACAGTTATGTCGATGTGCGTGGGCCTTTGGAAGCAGCCTTCGATGTCATCCTCGACCTTTCCCGTAGGCGATTAGCTTAGCCCTTCCGAAAGGTTGCTTTCTTTGCTTGCTATAGCTCGCAAGTCTTTCTCTTTGCGTACCTCGGGGGCACCCTGTCCAAGGTTTGCCCATTGATCAGGCTCGTCGAAGAAGCCGAACTCGCCAGCTCGCTCTGTGCACCATACTACACCAGTAGAGGACCGGGAGGGGTCGAGGCCGGCGTGGGCAAGGTGACCTCTGTGAAAACATTGTTAAGCTGGCGTTTCCTCGTACTATGTTCGATTCGTTGGTGGGGTTTCCTACTCGTGAGCAGCACGGAACTGCCTGTGGATCTTGGAGCTCGCCTCTGCAGATGAACGTTGTTAGCCATGTGTTTGCCACGCCAAATTAGCCCGTCGAGAAAATTGAGATGACATCTGCAGTGTTTGCTTGGCTAAGACAGCCAAGACATGCCAGCCTCTGTGACGTCCCCTTCTCATGCCCCTGGGGCGCTGTGCTGTACTCACCGGTATTCGCACCGCTGGGCTCTGCCACAGAAAAGCGGCGGATGCGAGGTTGACCCGTATTGCGGTTAATGGAGAACTTGCGGTTCACGAACGCGCCAACCTGGCTGATGGCGTTGGACATGTTGGGCGATTTGGGTGCCTAATCACGTCGGTGAAGATTTATTGAGGGGTGGAGGGGGAGAGAAGAGAGAGAACGGGAGGAGAGCTGGGTCCTTTTTCTTTCAGCGATTCAGCGGATCTTTTGTAGCTTGACCCCTGATTGAAGATTATCGCCGCCCAAGGGTAACGCGGGGTCTAAATATTCGGTGTGAACTTGGAACTTGATTCGGTCCCAACACACACCTGAAATAGAAGCACAGCTGACAGAGAGAAGCAAACAGAGTTTACTGTGGCATCAGCTAAACCCCACGCTAATGAAAGACCAGGTCCAGGACCATATTGGGCAAAAACACACGGCCAACTTCCTAAATCTAAATAACCTACTTGCTGCTGAACTTGTTTTCGACACCCTGCCGGGCATCCGATGTGATCCGGAAGCTATCCACAACCTGAAGCCCATTCGCAACTGGCCTGGGAACCTATTCTGTGGACTTTGATAGGTCCTCAGTTGGGCTGAAGCTTCGAGGTCACTCCTATATTGGGTTTCAAGATCCCAGAAGTCTGATCCAGCTTGAATCCCAATGCGCGCTTTCACTGGCAGACCTGGCCTCCTTGTGGTATACTGCGTAGCACTGGACTGCCGTGTTACCGCTACTCAGACTGCTGCTATATGGATCGACAGTGTCTTGTGCCATGTAACTGATTCAAACCGTGTGGGGACCAGTTCCAGTTGCTCACTGTCTCCCCCCGCCTCGAAACGAACCCCTCGGCCCCACCAAGACGATAATGCGGCAGCAGCATGATTTCAATACGTCAACCGGGTGCGATTGGGCAGAAAGCGGTGAAGGCTGTGGGAAAGCCTCAATGTGCCAGGCCCCGCGATCCAGACGTCCATTCCGTGATGTGTCGTCTGCGTCCATAGGGGGTATAGTAATGAAAGCAATGCTATACGGTGGTAGGCATTTGTGATCTCGGAGCCGGAGCGGCGACCGGCCCTGCGTTATGCTCCGAGCCAAGCTTTGTGACAGCGACGATCCACTGAACGTGCTCAGATATCACATATCGATATCTGCACTCACCGTGGTTAGCGCTCTCCAACAGCCTTGACCGTTGTGTCTAGACCTTCGTAATCGACTAAATAGGGCGTCTGGGCACTGTTCATCTTCCTTGTCTACATGTCGCTCATCGCCTGATTATGAGGCCAATCATCTGGCACGCACTAACCACCAGGCATCTCCGTCCTACAGTACTTCAGCCTCAGGAGTCCAACGGCTCAAAGCCTTTTGGGAATCATGATCCCATATTTTCTCTCGTTCCTCTGCAGTAACCCTTCACTTAAAGTAAGCATCCAGAATCATATCCACAATGAACGCCAGCAGCCCGACAGAACCCCTAAGCTTTTTAGCATCGCCACGATCGAGTTGCTCTCTCCTGATAATGGGTCTAGCGGAAGACCACGGCCGTGATCCCTCGTGTATCCATACCTACCAGCTCAGCCATACTTTGCAAAGCGAGATCCTTGGTTGACTCTTCTGGCCGGGAGGATCCCCCGTGCCTCATCAGCGCTTCAAGTCAATAAAGGGGCCATTGCGCAGTTCCAAGGCGACTTTGTCCTCATCTTCTAGCGTTAAATCCCTGTGGATGCATGGTTGATCCAACACTTGTCACCTTCTAGCTTTCAGACGTTTGAACACGAGTCCGAACAGTATCCCAACAAACAAAGCTGGGCATATGGATTAGCTCAACGCAACCAGACAACACTGCAGCGATGCACCATGAAAAGATCGTGGAATCTGTCAAGCACTTGGCGATGCGGTTTCTGGATCAAGATCACCAGGAGTGACTGTCGCCACGGTGGCACTTCCAGTGGCGGATTCCCACACAGAGCTTGAATCATTGAGCCCTGTTCGGAGTCGAAGCAACTATCGCCGGCCTAGGTTTGTTGCGAGGCAAAGCCAACCTCTGGCGCGCCTCCGCTTAATCCGGTGTGCCGGACAACTAAAGACACAATCTCCCAAAATCGAGATTCAAACATAGTTTGAGCTTCTTATCCGACTTACTAGGCAAGGCTGAATTCCCTTTGTCACGAGCCTGCCTTTCTGTCATGCAGGAGATTCGCATGTGGGTTGCTGAGTGGCGCAGCAGTAAGCCACACTCTTGGGTACCGTACAAGTGTACATGGGGCGGAGTCAGCGATCTTGATATCTCCTCTTTCTTCTACATAGTACACTGCCCTGTTCTGGTCAGCGCATCTACCCCATTTCTTACGTTTCTGGACAGAGTGTATCGTTGGAAAGTTGTGGAAGGTATGTTTGAAATCCCTTTGAATCACGCTCAACAATACACAGAAAGGGACTGTTTCCACAGCCTCCTCGCACTCCGACTACCCATACTCAGCCTCGACAAGGCAGTCAGACAGGCTCAATGAATGGCCATTGAGCTTTGGACAATTGAATAAAAGTCATAGTTGTTACCGGCAAAGTTGAAGGCAAGGGGAAGGCAATTACAGCATCAATCTTGAAACAAAGTCACAAGTACTTCAACTCATATACAAGTGTCTCCGGGTTTGTCTTGCTATCTGTAATCAAACACGAACAAACACACTTGCATACGCATACAATCACACTCTTGTTGATCAATCCTTTGTCCTCGCTCTACCCTCTCGTTGCTGCGAAGCCTGTGGTTTATTTTCTCTCTCGGAAACCTGACCGCACTACCGTCAGCTTCCTGCCTTCCTTCTCGCCGAAAACTCTTGCGCCGAATACCTTCCTCATTACATCTCAACTCTCAATCCCTCCAGATGCCTTCACTCATTGTCCATTCCCCTACAAATCATTCACAACACTCCTCAAATATCCGCTGCTCCCGTCGCGGACGACTATCAAACCCTAACAGAACACCCTCAGATATGGCCGAAGCTAGCAGCAACTTTTTCAGCTCCATCAAGGGCTCTATCAAGGGCAGACTTTCTAGATCCGCTAGCAACGCTTCTAATAAGTCAGCGAACGATGGCACCCGCGGCGTGAATCCTTTCTCCTCTCCGGCCCCATCTGGGCCTGCTGCTTGTACGTCTTACTCCCAAACTCGCGCACAGAGATCAGTATAGGGGCTAACACACAATATACAGCACAAGAGGCTCCCCCAGCATATCAAGCCGCTCCGCCCGTGTACGTTCCCCGGGCACCCAGTCCTACTCCCTCTCGCTTCTCGGCCATCACAGCCACCACGCCCGAGGACCAGTACGCCTTTCTTTCCTCCTTCGACACCATCTTCCTAATCGACGACTCGGGCTCCATGGTGGGCCGCTCCTGGCGCGAGGTCCAGTCCGCCTTGTCGTCCATCACGCCCATCTGTACACAGCACGACGCCGACGGCGTCGACATCTACTTCTTGAATCATCGCTCCGCAAACCCCGCGGTGCCCGCGCACGGCAAAGCCGCAGGTGGCTTCACCAACGTGGCAAGCGCCGCCACCGTCGACCACATCTTTACGACCGTGCGCCCCGGCGGCATGACGCCCACGGGCACGCGCCTCAACCACATCCTCAAGGCCTACCTGCGGCACTACGAGGAGGGCATCCGGCGCGCGGGCGGTGATCCGGATGCCACCGACGTCAAACCCATCAATGTCATCATGGTCACAGACGGCGTGCCCTCAGACGATCCGGAGTCTGTACTGTTATCCGTCGCGCAGAAGCTCGACAAGCTCGAGGCACCTCCGCACCAGGTTGGCGTGCAGTTTTTCCAGGTCGGCAACGAGTCTGGTGCAGCAGAGGCTTTGCGCGTCCTGGATGACGAATTGTCGGGGCTCGGCGGCGGGGTGCGCGATATGGTGGACACAGTGACGTTCAACGCCAAAGCCGCCTCCGGTTTGTCGAGTAGTGGCACTATGCCCGTACTGAGCGCTGAGGGAATTCTGAAGACCGTGCTTGGTGCTGTGGTCAAGCGTTTAGACCGAGCGAGGATTATGGAGGAGGAGAGGCGGAGTATGAGGAGTGGGCTGCTCCAGCCTTAGGGAGGTGTCAGACAGGATGCTGGTGGTGTGCAAGTACAGGTGCATGGGCCAACATATCAGTCTGCGCAGGGAGAAAGTGCTTCTTACTTTGCAGCAGCAGCACAGGCGTCTGGAACCGGCTCCATGCGAGTTCCTAAGTAAGTTGTCTTGGTTGTTAGAATGGCATGGGAGGCAAGGTACGACTTCATTTCTAGACGAGCTTTTGATACCCAACATCCATCAAGTGGATACCAGGAAGCTTTTTGCCTGGTGTTCGACAGGATCAGACGGTTTTAACCGGATTAAGGGCGTTCTTTGAACGCTGGCTAAGCAGAGCATTAGAGAGCATATTGGTAATCAAACACAAGACGCTGTTGATAGAGAATACGGTTGATTACCGCTCAGCCTACATTTGAATCATAAGCCATTCGTTTCGACGCCCTGGTATCTTAATCCTCCTCCAAAACCCAGCTGCTCCTTAATTGTACAAATTCATACCTATTACCATCAGGGCACGCACCTTATAAGCCCACCTCCCCTATCCCCAAGAAAGAGCAATGCAGAAGGCCACGATGACAGGATAGCCCGCCTTGTTGTCCCTTTCCAATGCCGTGAACGCCGCCCAACCTCCATATTATGCTGTTACAGATGAAGAGAAAATGATTTTGTATACACAATTACGCAAAGCTGTCCTCTGCTTCCCAGCGAGCACTCTCGTCCAGATTTTTCACCCTTTTCTTGGGCGATCTTGAGCTTTTGGACGGACTTTTGTCGTCATCGTCCAATTCAGTCGCGAATGAGGACAGTCCATCATCCTCCAACGTCACATTCGAAAGATCGAATGGGCTGCCATCAGGCCTTAACAACAGGCCTCTCTCTACCATGGCCTTCCACACGACGTCTTTGACGTGCCTCACCCTCTTGTTGACCAGCAAACCATCCAGCATCTGGATCTGCTTACAAGCTCTGACAAATTTACGCTCGTATGTTCGGCGCTCAATCCTCGTATCCATGTCCAGAAGACCACAGAACTTAGCGTCACGCACTGGGTCCGCGTCGGGAAGCGTGAAGGGGCCAATGGTAGGTTGGGTATCGTCCTCCTCCTTGCGGACGACTACATGCATGGATGGGTAGAAGCCATGCGTGATCGGTGTGCCTCGGAGGTCGAGCTCGGTAAGCCAGGCAAACGTAGCTAGGACTTTAGCGAGGATCTTGTAATCAGAGAAGCGGTTGCCCGCAACATGAAGACGCTTCAGCCGGCTGATGCCCATCAAGCCGCTGACATCCGACAAGCCATTGAAATTGAGATTGAGAACCCGTAAATTCGGCATCATCTGCCCCAGATCGTCAGGCAGACGCTGAAGACCACAATTGGCCAAGTCCAAAATCTGAAGATTGAGGAAAGCGCGCGATGGCGCGAACGTCCCTACACGGTTGCCGGACAGGAACAACTTGCGGACCTCATATGCTTCAGCCAGCATGTTCAAGTCAAAAGGCTTGGAACCGCCTTGTTCCCGAAGCGACAGACTGTCCAAGCGCCTGGTGCGACGCAGGCCAGTGATGGTTCGGAGCCGGTTGCGGTCTGCACAGACCATATGAAGGCGTGGCATCTCAGTGAGATCAAGCCTCTTAAGTTTGTTGTCGCTGATAACGAGGTGCTTCAAAGCTAAAGGCTCACTAGGCGCGAATTCAACCAATAAGTTGCCTTTCAGACAGAGATGAGACAGAGACGATAGTTCGTGCAAATTCTCAACCTTCCGTATCTTGTTGCCCTCCAGGTCCAGGTTCGTCAATCTCTGCAAGCACGTCCCCTCGAAATCGAGTTCCTGGATGGCGTTGCCCCTGGCGCTTACAGTCAATAAGGTCTCGTGGTATTTGATCCCGTCCAAATTGGTCAATCCAGTATTGTCAGCTACCAAGTCTCGCAAATGGACCAAGCTCCGGAATGAAGAAAGACTCTTGATCTCGTTGTTGGAAATATCGACGTATTGGAGGTTTGCGAGACGGTCCCAGGAAGTGAGATCGCTAAGAAGATTGCGAGAGATCGTCAACTCGCGGACAGTGGTAGGAATACCATCAAGTGCCCGAATCGAGTTTTGAGCCGCATTGAGTCTCACCAGTCGGCTGCAAAAGCGGTCCAACATGTGTAGGCTACCTAGCTTCTTATCTCGAAGCTCGATCTCTTTCATGTCCTCCCAAAATGGTTCAAATGCTTCCACCTCGGCGATCTTATCGACCAGGTTGCGGACAGCTTGGGACATGTGCGTTTGAGAGCCATCACCTGTGACGAGGTTGTGGTCTCCGAGGACATAGCTAACCTCAAGTGCGTATGAGCGCTCCTGGTGTGCAGTAAAATCGGGCAAGGGACTCAAGGACATATTTCCAACGTAATGTCCGATGATCTCAGCGTTTTCTGGCCGTGGCTGTGGCTTTGGTCGAGGGGTGGTTGAGACCACAATATTCAGGCTGGTCTGGCGTGTTCCGGGCTTTGATGGGCTTCGTCCTGCGATGCTCTGGTCACCCATGATGCTCAGACCCTTGCCAAATTTGGCCTTCATATCTCGACTATCTTCATCTTGTTCCTCAATTATCGACACAGGTCGCGGGACGAAGGGTTGGCCTTGGACGGATATATGACGTTGCAGGGCACCCGAGGCGGTTCGCGACCGTGGAACGCTGAGTCCGTGGCTGGACTGGGACATGTTGCGAGTACCTTGATGTTTCCGCGGCTTGGGCAGATGTAGCATGACTGGCTCAACAGCACTAGCCTCTTGCTTTTCAGACTTGCTAACAGGAGGCATGTCTTGGATGACAATGGAGACAGGCGAAGAAAAGTTGACCTGTGTTCGGCGCTTTGGCGAGGACTCATCCAGACGATCGTCATGGATCGTGATCTCCTTCTCGACGTCTTCGTCGTCCGCTTCGGCGAATTGCTTCATCCATCTGCTTGGGGATCGAGAGTCTTCTTTGCCCTGCCTGTCGCCAAGATTATTTATGAGTATAGATTTCAATGTACCGCCCTGCTCTGACTTGATTTTGCTCTCAAATTCCGCAGCTCGTGCGGCGGCCGCACTCTGTTGAGCCAATCTAAGCCTCAAGTTTTGTAGCTCTTTGGATACGTCAACAGTCAAGTCGGGAATGTCAGCGAAGACATCGTCTTCGCTATGCTCTGACATGAGCGTGTCTTTGCGTTCGATTCGCCTTGGTGGCGTTGCTTTTACCCAGATGTTGCGTTCTTTATCGAGGCGCATACTACCAACTTGGTCAGGAATGAGATGAGACACACTCTCTGGAGCAATAGTCCTCCGTGTGTCTGAGCCGCGCGAAGAGCCTGTTCGAACTGTAGAGATTCCAGATTCCGAGCCAGAGCCATTGGAAGGGAATAGATCGCGAAAGCGCTCAGCCTGTTCAGCGGCAGTCGAGTTCTCATAGCGTAGATGATTTTGCGATATTCTGATGTTGGGCGGGTCGCTGAAGAGCCCAACTTCGGATGAATCAGACCTGGAGCTGATGGATTGTCGTTCCAAGGCTTGCACGGCTTCGATGTCCTCTTTTGAGACACCCAATGAGCGCAGAGAGGAAGCGAGAATGTCATCCATGTCACTGTGCTCCTGGTACTTCTTCAGGTGGTTTACTAACTTAGGATCTTCCTGCCGTTGCGCCGCCCTGGGAACGGGTTTCCCATCGCGACTTGGAGGCCGTGAGAGTCTTTCTTGAGTCGAGTCCGGGAGGGATGCTTCGTCACCAAAAAAATCGTCACCCGGTCTCAAATGATCTTCGTCGGATTCTTCCAGGCTGGCAAGACCACTCTGTGTACCGTTCTTGCCTCTGATGGCTGTCATAATTCGTTGCGCCTCGTTCAAAAAGTCCTCTGTTTTTATCGAAGGTTTCCTGTTCCCGTAGATTGGCTGCGGTAATTTGGCGATCTCATCCTGGAGGAAGCGCATCTCCGGGCGAAGGCGGTCTTGTCGATGAATAGATGATCCCTGACTTGGCGTAGGTGTCCGTGGACGAGGAGGAAGCATCTGGCGAGATGCTAGAACGTTGGCATTAGCGTTTTGTTGCAAATCACCGGCGCGAGCGTCCTTGCGCTTCTTGCCAGCAATCAGCTGTGGCTGTGGAGATCCATGAGCCGACAGCAGTAGGGAATCATCCTCAGCACCAAAAGCAATGTCGGACTGATGGAGAGTCCTTCTGCGTTTCGGTGTGGGATTTTTCGTGGGCGACGTACGGTGTCTCTTGTACTCTGCCGCCAGATCGTGTTGGTTCGAAGCTGCGAGGAACTTTGCTGCCTGCTCTGCGATTTCCCGAGATAAGGTTCTTCCCTGTGTGGAAGACGTCGAGTCCGGCTTCTTGCGCCGCTTCCCTACCACGATCTTGCTAGCTGGTGGCGGGGACGGCTTGTCCGGGGAACTCAAGGAAACGGAATGATGCAAGACTGAGCCCTCATCAGACTCATTTGACACCCGGGTGAAATTATCGTTGAATGCGTAATCATCCAACTCTCCTGCACCAAATTGACTGAAGGAGCGTGTCGGCTGTTGGGTGGGAACTGCCACTTTCTGTGGGGACCTCTTCAAGTTCGACGGTGCGCGGGACGCTGGCTTGCCCATATGTTCCGCCGACGCTTGTCGATCACCTAAGGAGCCCTGTGAGGGTGACGTGTTGGGGTCTTCGAATTGACTGATCCTTCTGAGTAATGTCTGATTGGTAAAAGTATCGTACTGACCAAACAGTTTGAGGGGGCTGGCATCAGTGTCCCCGGCTTGGTCCGTGTTCTTCTCTGGGCTTGGAAACGGCGCAGCAGGCAAAAGCGGTATCCGCCCTCGAGGCGCTCCGGTGTCTGGATTATGGACCCTGATGCTCGGAAATGCTTTGGGCGTGCTAGCCTGTAGGGAGTCTTCTGGAAGCATGTCGGATGTGTTTCCCAATGCCGGTGTCAGTGTGTAAAGACGAGAAGAGCCGTCAGCAGAGCGACCTCCCCTACGGAAATTGACAAAGCTGTTGAGCGGCTTCAAGCCGTTCGTGTCCTGTGAATTGCTTCCTGGGCGAGACCCACTGTCCTCCGAGCTGTGGTAGAAAGCTTTGTCGTTTTGCAATTTCTCAAGTCTCTCCTGCAGTTCCGAGGCTGATAAACTCACTGGCGCAAAGTCGATCTTTCCGTCTTCGCTGCTGTGTTTCGCAATCAGAATTGGGCTGAAATCCTCGTGTCGAGCGGCACTGAGATTACTGGGTATGCGCAATTGGTTCTCTGCTAATCCGGTGGCTTTGGAGCGCGGGGAGAGTTGGCTGGACGCTGTTGTCAATTTGTCTTCTGGAAGCGACCATGCTGGACTAGACATATCGCTGTTCTGGCTGATATCAGCATCTCCCACGTCGTTTAATTTGTACTTCATAGGTCGACCCTTGGATTGACGAGGTGGGGGTGAAACCTGTTCGAAAGAATCATCGCTGAATACATCATCGTTCGATGATGGCTGGGATCGTACTGGTATGGGGGGACTGGATGGCAGCGCCATTTCGTTGCGGGATATCTCATCATGGCCACCAGCAGACTGTGTGACAGAAGGCTTGTTTTGCACCGGTTTGAAGATATCCTCAAGACCATTAGCGGCCGAGGTAAAGAGGTCACGCTGCTCGCCATAGGGAAGATCGCCTTGTAATAATCTTCGCCTCCATTCTGGCGTATTGCCCTGGTCTTTTCCAGGCGAGGAGGATGAGTTGCGATGGATAGTGTTATGGACGACAGAGCCCATAGATCCAATGTTGCGTACGATAGAGCCGGCGGGCGACAGGTCGGAGTAGGATTTGCTTGCGCGGTGGCCACGGTATGAGGGCTGAGAGAGTTTGGAAGGGGTGCGCCTGGTAGAAACAGGTGGAATGTTAACGTCGTTGGGACTTCGCTCGTTAAGGACGACACTACTATTTCGAGTGGGCGTGTCGACGAACTTTCTCTCCGGGCCGGTATGGCTGCGCGGACGTGGAATCTTGGTAGCAGAAGATTTGGCACTGGCCGGGTCAGTACCAGGCTGAGGGGACTTGTGAGGTGCCCTCAACGAGTTTGGCTGGGAGGGCCAGTCCTCGGAGAGGGAGTCGAGCCAGGCGTAGGACGACATGTCGAAGGGGCACAGTTGGACTGGCGGGCGACACGATTACGCCGTATCCATGAAGGTAAGAAAATGCTTCTGCTGACGGTGTTGTCAGCGCAGGTCGTCGAGGATCGCGAGTCGCGGAATGATGCAAGGGCTTGTCGCGTCGCTGCAGGATGAAGTGGGCGCAAGGGGGGCTGGGCAGGATGGGTCCGTACAGGTACGAAAGAGGAGAAATGCGTCGGTACGATCCGTCCAATGCCTGCAGGCGAGGTGGATTCTGATGACTGATCTGCTGATTGAATTGATATTTGTGGAGTCGCGATAAAGTAAAGAGGCCGGTGACTAGGGTTTAGATGGAAGTCAATGTGTCGACTTGCAATTGAGAAACCAAAGTTGATGGATATTCAAGCAAGCAAAACGTCGTGCGAGGCCATTGATGATGGATAGTTAGTGCACTGCCCAAAGGAAGAGCTCGAATGAGGCGAGCAGTGACAACCTGCGAAGCGCTTCGATGCGGACCGAGACTGGCTCCAAACAGCAAGGTTACATTAGAGTGGGCGCAAAACAGCAAATAGTGATTGGGTTGAACCTTCTCTGGAAAATATTGGTTGATGCGGCAACAGCCCCCCAAAAGCTTTGACCTTGTAGAAATGGGTACCCCGGACTCCTTCAAATTGTACTGACTTTGTACTGTACAACTCGAAGTGCTCTGCAGCCCTTACTAGCAGAAATATTTTCAACGTACGCGGTATCTATCAAAACTGTTTGTTTTGAAAAGCATGTAGATAGACAATATACTCAATACCCAAGTAAACAAAGCTATTAGTCTGTGTCTCCAAGACGTCTTTGGTAGGCTGGCCCGGCTCGTAGACAGTGTGAAAATGCTACAGGGGCTTCCCTGTCTTTTAAAGCGCGACATTCTCGCGTAAAGTGGTAAGGCGCGGTCCCTCTAGCAACCGCGTCTTGGGCGGGGCCCAAGCTTCTACAGCCCTTTCATGCAACGTTTGCCCATCTCACCGCTGCCAGACCGCTTACACCAAACATACCGAGCATAGCATCACGACAAGGCACCAATCCCTTGATGCTGTTGCAGCCAACGGATGCTCCGGCATCGACCAGACACAGCCCCTGGTCGTACCCATTGGACAGTCTTGTCCATTGTTCACCACCATGCAATGTCAAGATGTAGACCAAGTCGGCGAAGAGCCAATTTACTGCGAGACACAGCACGACGACATCCTCTACTCAGGCTCCGAGGACGAGTACTACGAGGCTCCCGAACATCGTCGACTGCGCATCGAAGCAAAAGCAGTTCAGTTCCTCAACGGTAATCTGCCCTACCTCCTCTGTGCAAGGCTCAAGGGGCCATTCAGCAGCAAGTCATGGAACAACCCATGGAAGTCGAAGCGAGCACAACGTCAGGGTGCACAGCGCAAGGTTCATAGCCAGAGTCGCCGATCCATGACCACGGTCGAGGCTGCCAGAGGCCCCAGCTCGGGCAGGGCTATCGACGACCTTCCTGACACCCAGAGAACCAGTCTCTACCCGCTGCCTAGCCCAGAGACCACCAACCCACCATCGGCAAGGAAGAATCAATACATGGCTGAGGAAGAGTTCAACCGGATTCGGACATGGAGGGAAACAGTCAAGAGCGTTCCAGTGATCACGGATCCATTCTGGGCATCCCAGCAGGACGAGACCCAGCAGTCAACAACCACAAGGAAGAGATCCGCAGATCGAGACTGGCTTCGCAAGCAGGGGTCGAAGAAGCGCAAGTCCGAAGCCTCAAGGAAGTTGGCTCCGGTAGAGTCCCCTAGTCAGACCGCAGCAAAGATGAGAAACAACCTGTTGCAAGATCGGCTTGCTGAGATCGTACCGCAGTCCGCACCAGACTCCTTCACGCACGAGGATGAGCTTGCGGCACATTGGGGCCCTAAGTTTGCAAGTTTTGATGCCTCTCGAATGGGGAACATACCTATCAAAACCCCAAGTGTGCTGCAAACCGCACGTACACCGCAACCACCCACAAGGCAATTGCTGATTCAAGATCCGGATTCGTCAGAAGACGAACTGTCCATGCCATCAATTGCACCCTCGAGAAATGCCTCGCGGTCTCCGCTAAAGCAGCCTTTGACTTCGAATGCTGATAACACACCCAGTCGACAGGACAAGAGGAACAGTGGTGATGCTTCCTGGTCTCGCCGATGCGTCGCCGCAGAGACGGTGGATCTCGACCCCAATTTCACAGTGAGCCAGCGATCAGTCATGGCCAATTCAGGTCACATTTTGAGTCAACGAAAGAAGACGGCAGACAACGTTTCGACTACTCAAATCGCTCACCAAGATATGTGCGACGCAACTTTGGACGCAAGCCAGACTCACATCCCAATAAGCCAAAGGATGCCTCAGGAAACCTCAAGCAATCTTGCCAAGGGGACAATGAGGCGAGCGTTGGGTGCTAGCCAGCAAGACAACAGCTTCTACTTCCATCAAGCGGCATCAAAGAGTCCTGAAAGAAATCAAAATGTCCAACCAAGGCATCAAACAAAAACCACGACATGCAAATTTACACTGTCACAACAGGGTGCTCCTACACTCGCAACCGAGCTTCCCAACCGAAAAGTTGACCAATTGTGTGTTAAAGACGACGGAGTTTGTGCTCCAGCACCTTTAGACTGTCAGATGGAAGTGGTTTCGAGCGACAACCAAGAAATTACACCTACAGCGCTAGAGATGGCTTTGATGTCTAATGAACACATGAAAGAGGCCGGTGAAATAAGTTCTGGAATTCAGGCGATGCAAGCACAGATCAACGAAGCCTTGCCAGCGGTCGAGAGGCGGCCAGAATCGGAAGCTGTGGCTTTGGGACAATTAAAGTGCGAGAGGTCGCAGACCTGCGGCACGGACGAGCCCGACCTATCTACGCATGCTTGCACTCAGGAGCTGTCCCCTGTATCAATGCAACACAAGGCGCAGTCAACTGTTGTGACTACAAATGCTCCTGAAGGTCATTTCCCGGTAACCCGCGGGGCTGTTGACAAAAACGATCCTTCGAGCCCGGACTGGTCGACATATATCAACACACAGACTTTGTCAACTGCATCCGAGAAGCCTTCACCGTCCGTCAAAGTCGCCAAGGATGTTCAGGCTGTTTCGCAGGATGCAGACGACACAGATGACCCAGACTGGACAACATTCATAGATACGCAAGATATTGAGGGTCCCTCCACGAAACACGGCATGACCTCTAAGGATGAAGGTGGACTATTGACGGTGGAACAAGGTCCTGATCACACCCCTGATGTTGAATGGTCAAGCTTTGTGAACATTCAAAATCGACACACAGCCGAGACTCAATGCGATGAAGCTGCTGTTGTGGATGACAGACGGGGGCTGGATCTGGCGTTCAGCGATCATAGAGTCACGGAATCAATCGCAGACGACATGGATTCGAGCTCAGAGTTATCGAGCTGTATGAGCGTTTCCTCGCCAGGTGATGCCAGTCATACCGGCGACGCTAGTAACGAGCCTGTCGTAACTGAAGCTTCTGCTGCGGAGTCGAGGTCTTCTGAGGTCACATTAGGATCTATCATCGATGCGTATGCTGAAATCAAGGAAAATGAGTTCGAAAATTGCTCAGACGGGCGGTCATCTGCCGGACATCGACAGACCCCAGATTCAGTCACCGAGTGTTCAGACACCAGTGTGGCTCCTGAATCAAAGGAAAGTCAACAAGAAAATCCCACAATTTCAATCAAGGGGGACTTGTTAATTCCCACGGCATCCATTCAACAGATCGAACAGTCCATAGGGAGACTCGAGAATTCGGCTTTGAACTTTGACGAAACTGCGGTCAATTTTGACTCTCCAATCCCGACGGTGGAAGAGGCGCCTGTGCAAAGCCCTTGGGCAAAGGGTGGGACCGATCTCCCCATGCCAGTCATCACGAGTATTGATACAATATCCAACGAGACCACGTCGAAGCTTAGCTTTCTGGCTGGCCAAGCACTCGCATTCTCACCGGCATCGCAAACACCATGGGCTGGAGACCGACTACCGAGTCCGGATTTTTCTCTATCTTTGAAGAAATTCTCAGACTTCATGATACCTTCGCCCTCAAAAAAGCGCGCCTCATCAGATGGAAGTATTCTGCGAGGCTTGGGCAGTGCCTCCCGTAGGTTGGTTGGTACGCCAATTCCTTCGAAACCGAAGCGCCGTGTGACCTTCGCGCCGCTGCCTGGTGAGGAACAGCCAGTTCCTGCGCTCGAATCGAGAGACAACGAGATCTACGTGGAAGAAGATCTCTCGTATTTTGACTCAAAGGGGAACAAGACCGCGTCCATTCGTATTACTCGCTCGCAGACTAGAGCTGCCTCTCCACCTCCGTCGGAATGTGACACTGCGAATGCGGACGTGTTGCCTGATCACGACGACAAGTTCGCCAAGCACTTTGAGGCCATGTCGAAACGGAAGATGGGTCCCCCAAGAAGAAGTCAGAGACTGCTACCGTCAGAATCTCAACAAACGGACGGCAGCCAGCCCATCGACGCCATGGCCGAGGCTTTCATTCAGGCTTCCCAGACAAGGCAAAAGACATCTGAGCTTGCCGAGGCTGTGGATGATAATGCCCGACTTTTCCAGTCGTCATCGGAGAAGACGAATAGTCCCATGATTATGGACGCCACCGAGCAGCAGGAGAATATTGATCCTGTTGACGATGTCAGCGCAGTTCTTGACAACATCGATGACTTTCTTGACAATAGTTGGGGATTTGACACGAGCTTCAATACCCACGTGGAGAAGGAGGCCCCACCGAAACAGCAAGCGGAGACTGTTCCTAGTCGCTTCGCCAATGTGGGAGACCCTATGGTGGCGATGCACGCCAATGTCTGGGCGGACTGAAGGGCGACGAGGAGGTACGATCGGTATGTCACAGCTTGGGATGTGACAACGCATGGAACCGAAGACACGCTTTGTCAGAGCAACGTTGTAATTATAAGATAGAGTCAGAAATGGTGTCCAGGACATTTTGGGACATTACTGTACGTTTTGGCGTCGCGCGGTACGATACCCATGTGGTTGCTTACTTTAAGGGTTAATAGCCAGGAGGTCGAGCAACATCAGAATTACACTACTTCCACCAGCGTATTGCAAGTCATGAGGTGCACAAGTTCTTTTAGATTTCTGTCACATTCACAGGTATTCGTGAGGGCTTTTGACCCCTATTCAATGATCTGCTCAGGTTCCCCAAAAGCGGCCCGTACATTGAGTATGCCAAACCATTCAGCTTGAGAGGTCAGACTACTCAGTCCCGCAACCATTGGCCTCGCACTCCCACCCCGAGATTCGACCCACACGTCTACTTGGTACCTGACTTTGAGCTGCTGCTGTTCGTCTTGTCATCCTCATTCCCAGCGGCGAATGTCGCGGCAATCTGCTTGCCCTCCTGCGCGTCTTCGTCCTTCCATGGCTTGAGGCCCATAGACTGCATGAATGGGGTCCACCCTCCGTAGGATTTGACGACAACCCTCTCGCCGGGCGTCAAAGGGGGCTCTGCATGGTGGTGGTCAGATGGGATAAGATTCATTCATGGGGGGAGGGGTGGACGTACGAAGGGCGTCCGTGACTGGCATTTTGCGGAATGTTGACAGAACTGGGATTGGGATGTCTGTGTTCTCTAGGTGTAGAGAGTTGAGAGCATGTGAGTGAGGGTATGGATGGTCAGGAAGTTGCGATGATGAAGCAGACGCTTATACATGTATTTATACGCCGTTGGAAGCTACTGCGCTTGTTTGCTTAACTAGGTACTATACAAACCAATATTGAGTTTTTTCCAAGCGTACCTAGGAGATAGTCATCGTCGTTGTCCAAGGATTACTTGTTATGTGCTCAAACACAAGCTTTGTGTTGTCTCAACGAGCGTTTTCCTGTACGGCTAACCATCAAGCCACCTTGGTGGCGATAACCTCAATCACGCCCTGATATATATTTAATGTCAAGGAGACAAAGTAGTATTATGCAGTAGATGAACCAGTTATCTATGTGCAAGAATTTCGTCAGACAATAGCCGGTCTTGAAGCTTTTGAGGTAGTTAGAGTGTTCAGTCGATTCATCACACTCGTTTGGTACCGTAACATTCATCACTCCCGACATACATACCCCACCCAGCCTTTTGGAATGCCGGAACTCAATGATATATGGTGGAGTCTCGGCAGATGATTGAACGCATTCCGCCACTTTTCTACCCCCTTCTTATATGTATGCAGAGTGACCTTCTTGCTGTATATAGAGAGGTTCCTGCAACCTACAAGTTCAGGAGACAGCCTGGGAGCATCTGCAATGCACTCTGCTCCCTGCAATTGCAAATCTACCATCGATTCCACGTCGGCTTCAACGCCAAACCTGCCACCATGGTTTCAGTTCGGGTCATAGTGAATTCGCTACATCATATCATACGGCGTTAATATCGAAGAGGGAATGATCGTGTTGTGCATTGTTAGGACTTCTGCTTTTATCTCAAGAGCTTCTGTGTGTAAGTATTCAGGACTCTGAGCAGTGGGCCTACAATATATTTATAACGTCCAATTAATTGATGACGCTCATTTGGTACCATACAATTTTTATTTTTTTCGGAAAGACAAAGCCCTGGAGTCTTTATGTAGAAACAAATTCTTGGTAGGTGACTTTGCCGCGCGCTTACCTGGGTAGGTGAGGAGCTTGCGGCTATTTCCTCTTTAGAATCTTATGGGACCAGGCGGCCAGGGGCCACTCAAGAGTCAACACCCCAGGACTTTGGTTGCGTACTCCGACTTTCCCATTCTATCTCTACTCCATTGGGATGAATTGTCCTAGGGCCCATGGCACTCCGCGTCAAGAAAGGTTCATGATCGCACGCTCTTCCCTTGACCTTGCTGTTGACACCTACGTTCTTCACTCGAGGCCTTCCAGATTTCCATTGGCTATTCGCGGCCTTTATGTGTGTCAGTCGGCTGTAGATTTCCCTTCAACCAGGAGAATCTGGTTGTCGATGATCATGCCCAGCAAGAATCAATCTGGATCCATTCGACCAGGCCACACCGTCGACAATGCGGGGACCCCTGATCACGAAATAATCGACGATGTGCTACTTGACTTTAATGGAGGTTTCGACCGGGCACCAGTGAATTCTCACGGCACCTATTTAGAGGGAATAAACGAAGGTCTCGAACGGTTGGAAGAATATGAAGAGGGCGGTTTCCATCCGGTACATCTTGGTGACACGCTCGACGCAGCTGGCCGGTACCGTGTTATTCACAAGCTGGGTCACGGCGGCTTCGGTACCGTGTGGCTCTGTCGGGACATGCAGGATCCTGGATATGTTGCCGTGAAGGTCATGGCCGGGGATGTGAATCCAGAAACTCTACCCGACCTTGCCTTGGAAAAATTGGATCGGTCCACTCCCGGAGCCGAGTACATCGCCATCCCGCTTGATTCTTTCTCCATTGCAGGGCCAAATGGATTGCACCAGTGCATCGTACTCCCAGTCCTCGGCCCTTGCGTTTCGCCACGTCTCTGGTTGAGCTTAAAAGAAGAGCCTGGGTATATTCTTAGGTCCATGGCCCGTCAGGCTACTTTGGCTATGAGTTGTTTACACAAATATGGCCTCTGCCACGGAGGTAGGTACTTTTCTGCTATGCTTTCTACAACTCCTGCTAGCAGCTGACAATATTTCAGACTTTCGACCCTCTAACATCCTCGTCAAACTGGCCAAACTCAATCAGCTGCCTGAGGACAAGTTACTTGCGCTCCTAGGCCAACCTGACAAGGCCCATGTGCGTACTGTTTCTGGCGAGGACCCCCCAGCGTCTTCACCGCGATACCTAACCATTCCTGCCGATATCTCACGTCTGGGTGACGAGTACTTGACTGATCGAATCTGCGTGATTGACTTTGGCGAATCGTTTCCAATTTCGGCGCCTCCGGAAAGCATAGGCATCCCAGAGAACTATCTGCCGCCTGAGGTGCTACTGGAACAAGACAATGCCATAGGTCTAGGCAGTGACCTATGGGCGTTAGGCTGCACACTTTTTGAAATCCGAGAACAACTCCCGCTCTTCTACATGATTTTTGACAAGGACGAACTGCTAGCAGAGATGGTGCGATTCTTTGGCAAGCCACCCCAGGCGTGGTGGGAAAAGTGGGAGGCGCGAAAGGACTTCTTCGACGACAAGGGGACTTATATTAGAGACGGAGAGGACAGGGAGGAGTGGTCACTCGAGGTGGCCTTGAGCAAGCCTATACAAATTTTTGACCCGGACGAGGGCCAAGACGGATCGGCAACGGAGTCTTTGACCACACCCAAGGTGGAGCAGGAGCTCATCGCGGATCTACTGTATAGGCTGTTCCGTTACGAAGCTGAGGAGCGCCTGAGTGCTGAAGAGGTGCTGATGCATGAATGGTTCAAGATGTAGAATGAAGCTTGTAATGTGTGTGATTTGGAACGAGATAACGGCACACTGGCTCTGTTATGATTCAGGTAGCAGAAACCTGATAAATTTACATGACTGAGACCAAGCCCAGGTAGATGATCCATTCACATACCTTATCCCGAAATATTGGAAGATGAATTATTAATTTGTGAACAAGGGGAGACTCAAGTAAAAGTTTGTTATGCAGTGCCTTTCAAAGTGCACGAAGTGTACGAGGCTAATATAGACATCTTTTGTTCAGAAATAAGTGTTCAAAGCTTTCCAATTGCCAAAATCTAGGTAATTCAGTGCATTATAGCAAGACGTTGGCTAAGAGCAGCCGTCCGCACTTCGGGTCAATTCTGGGGGATGGGGTTGTTGTTGAGGAGACCTCGTACACGAACCCATTATACGGAATTCTATCTCTATATTGATTGAAGTCTAGCACGCAAGCCAAGACATGACTATTGCTCCCGCACGTAAAGTTAGGTCCGGCTAGAGTTATGGACCTATCATACAGCTAGAGCAAGTAAGCAATTCACTGAAGTCTATCCAATGACTTTCGATTACGCTTGCACGTTCTTTGCACGTTCTATGTAGGTCTACCATTTCCAGCAGAGGTAAAAAATAGGCTATTTCCACCTTCCAACTTCTCTTCTCGGTCAGGCTATGCAATTCTGGCAGAAATGTAGACAGAATGGATTGGATGAGTGTCTAGTATGATAGAGATGAGAGTTACACAAGCATCTAACGTTATATCAATAGCCATTTGGTGCACCACATCAATTCGGGTCGAATGAGGAGATAGACCTGGAATGCTTTGGTGTGACCAACCTTGAAGTCTAGACCTCCTCTTCATCAACAACTTCACTCATCTCAATGCCCAAAATTCTCCAGTAAGACGTAAAATTTATACTGAAGATGCATTTTTCTGTCGTCCTCCTGGCTGCCCACGGCATTTGGGCATCTCTCACCAACAATTTGAATTACCATTCCCCCTCTTCCCGATTAGTCCATACCAACCTGGGTTTAGACACCGCGCATATCCACACGCGCTCTCAAAAACGCGGGAATGTTGCCTTCGCCCCGGAAGAACTCTTCTTTACCCATGGCGTCGCGTCTGGAGACCCATTTCCAGACAGCGTTATCCTCTGGACGAGAGTGGCGCCGCATGTGGAGAGCGACCAGAGCAGCATCACTGTGACAGGTACAGCATCATTGTACAACCATGACACCGAACAGTACATTGCTGCGGATGCAAATCCTGTGTGTGTGGACTGGAAGGTTTGGGAGCAGAGTGCTAGTGCCAATAACACTAGTCTCAACGGGACTTATACTGGCCCTATCGTGTCTTCTGGCACGGCGTATACGACCAGTGATATCGATTTCACGATAAAGGTACAGCACTCTCTTCCAGCACTTCAAGGAATATGGCTGACCGGGGTGACGTATTATAGGTTGAGGCAGGGGGTCTCGAGCCGTGGACAACATACAACTATCAGTTCACAGTCTGCGGTTCAGCGAACTCTAGCCCAGTCGGACGCACCAAGACAACACCCACTGAAGATTTAAATATCGAAGAGCTCAGCTTCGCAGTATTCTCTTGCTCGAACCATGGTAAAAGCCGCCACCGTACCTTGTAGCTGTTTTCATAAGGCCTGACATCTCCTCTCCAGCTAATGGGTATTTCAATGCGTACGGCAACGCTGCCCGGAAGGACAGCCAAGACTACGTCGTAAGTAGTCTCTGTTTGACACAACTAATTTCAGAAGCTGGCGCTGACACCACTAGCTTCATCTGGGGGACTCTATATATGAGAGTGCTCAAGGTGGCCCACGTGCCCATGATCCTCCCAGGCTCCTCTTCACCCTTGGCGACTACCGTACTCGCCATTCTCAATACCGGCTGGACTCAGATCTGCAACTTCTAGGCCAATCACATGCTTGGATCACCACTTGGGACGATCACGAAGTCTCCAACAATGGTTACCGTGATGGATCGTCCGCACTGAACAATACGGAGGAGAGCTTCCTGAACGACGGTCCGGCAATCAGTGTGGACCAGCGGAAGATGAATGCTGTGCGTGCGTATTTTGAGTGGATGCCAATCCGGCAGACGGATTTGGACGACAATTTGAGAGTATGGCGGAGTTTCCAGATGGGCAAGTTACTTGATCTGTGAGTACCTCACACTAATGACGCGAAGATATATGAGTTCTGAAGGAATTTCTGAGGGCTTTTGTCTCGGGATTTGTAGCTTGCTAATTTTACGAAACAGTATCGTTGTCGATACGAGAAATTACGATAGGTCTATTACCGACCTAGGGTGGAATCAGGATTACATCCCTCTTATTAACAACGACGCAGGGAGAAGCCTCATGGGGAGTCACCAGGAAAACTGGTTTTATAGGCAACTCAGCGAGTCTAATTCCAGAGGTGTCATATATCGGGTTGTGGCGAATCAGATTGTCTTCTCGCGAATAGTCCAATCTGGTCAGCTGAACGGCGATGCCTGGGATGTGAGTCTTCCTTTTTGCTCGATCTGATCGATACTAAAGTCTTCTTCAGGGCTATGTTTCCAATCGAAACCGCACGCTCCAACACCTCTACAGCAACGGAATAACAGACACGATCTTTACTGCTGGAGACAGTCACCAGAATTGGGTGTCCGACCTGGTCTGGCTTGATGAAGAAGACTACTCGCCTCGGACAGGCGAGGGATCCAGAGGCGTGGAATTCGCGGGCACTGCGGTCAGCTCTACCGGCAACGCAGGCCTCATTCTGGAGACTCGGGCAGATGCGCAGGCTAATGTTGAGGAAAATGTGGAATTGCAGTGGCAAGATGGTTACTACCGAGGATACTTCATTTTGAGCCTGAATGCTGAGAGGGCTGAGGCTCGGTACTATGGCAGTCCCAGTGTGGCCAGTAGGAATCCGTACGACCTACCATTGGCGAACTTCACCATGGAGGCTGGCTCGGGACGGTTGACGAGACCAGTTGCCGGGGGCAGTGTGGAGGCTGGCGCATTGCAGAGTGGTGAGACACTGGCGACAAATGTGACGTTGAATACAGAGACGGGAGAGTGGGTTGTCATTGGGTTTGAGACGATGTACCTGTAAATTAACTAGTTGGTTGAACATGTGACACGAAATACATGCTTCCGAGACCATTTCGATGGAATTGTATACTTTATACTTATGTATGCTGGCAATGGACCAATATTAGCGCATTCAGGTATGACATAACACCAACCGAGAAAATAAACTTGATGAGGCGCACGTCTAATCTATGCAGCATTTTGCGTTATTAGTCAAGTTAGGGATGGGAGGCGGTTGTTCATTGGCAACGTCTACCAACCGGTCCTGGTCCGAGCTCATCGAGAATAAGCATGGCGTGGTTAAGAATTAGCCTGGGATGCCTGCATCCCAAATAAATACCTAAGCAGGGTCAGCCTTTGCTATTCTTTTCGTGATGGTGGGGAGACCTTTATCCTGGCTCCTCGTAATGACCAGAGGTAATGATTTCACCTGGCATGGCAGTCTGGACTTTTGTCTCCGGTAGTCTGCAAGGTTTACTTCGAGAACGGAGGCATGTTTACAGTAATACGAGGGTTCTGGTAGTTGAGATCTCGTCAACGGTTGGGCCGTTTAACCATTGATCAGAGAGCTTAAGCGTTGATAGCCCAGACTCTAGGGAAGTGACTTCGATCGGACGGTGCTGTCGAATTGGCGCCTCCACAAACCAAACGGGACCAACCGCTGCACACGGCCCGTTCCGCGCTTCGCAGAACGGCCCAGCCGCATGTCGCCGTCTCACTGCCCCCCCAAGACGCACCTTTGCCCCAATTATGGAGGTCCCTCAACTATACGAGATCGTTCAGAGGCAAGTGTGCATCTCCACGTGTGACGTGTCTTGCCAGACATACACAGGTACCTACATCATAAAGTCCAGCCTGGATCTACATAGTTGAGGCAGATCCGGACCAATAAATCTCGAGAGCCTGAGCTATAATCGTTCTATTGCGCAGTTGACCATGGAAGATAATACAGCATAAGCTATGCATTACATCGGAGTCCGGGTCTGGCAATGATACGTGAACCAGTAAGTGCTCAGTCAATAATCTCACAAATTGATGGAAGAAGACGAATGAGAACCGTCCCTGCTTCGCCCAACAAGTCCCTGGTAACCGTCAGTACAGGACAGAGTATCTCGACCGATCTCGCGCAAAAAGCTCGTTGGAAAACCAGCTATATGGCCTGCATGTGGCTTGAAGCATCGTCCACAATCAATCTTTGTCGAGCCCTACTCATATAGGCCACCCGCCGCCCAGCAGAGTCCCACCACAGATTGGCTTCTTCGAGGGGAGGTGACCTGGATGTGGTTTTAACTTAATGGCACTCGAACACATGATGATAAAATCTCATCTTGCAAGTGTAATATTTGACGACGTGGCGACATCTCGTCTACCACGGCATCTCTTCCGAACATGTGCAATATATGAATCTCTAAAGCCCCATCAGAATAGTGGTAGTGATGGCGAATGCGAGACTGTGAGATGTGTGAACCAAACAAAAGAACTCTCACCAACAGGGCCGTAAGTCTGTCAAGGCGAAATAGAAAAAGTTGAAGGATATTACCTAGACATCGAGTCTCAGCCATACCGTCAACTAGACATGGGAGCCAGAGATGTTAGCGCTCAACAGAACTGGTTCGTCGACACACATCGAAATGTAAATTTTATCTTTCCAGGACCACGGCCTGTTAGAGACTCACCCGTGGGTTCAAGTATCGAGCTAAAATACGGCGAAGGCAATGATCACCTTCACCACTCATCTGCTAGACCACGATGAAAAGGTAGCTCATCAGAACGTGCTTGTTCATCACGGAGGCGGACTTGCTCCCCGCAAATGGAAATTCCATCTAACAAAGGGACGGGGACGGGTTGGCAGTAGGGTTATGCAGGAACGGGGTAGCGGGCCACGGCCGGATCCTTGTCAGCAAGTTAAATTGTAGTACGAACGACACGCATGTGGCTTACAAGTACCCAGACAAGAAATGAAGAGGGCAGCCGGAGCAGGCACCCGAGAGAGCACAAAGCGGCGGTGTAAGACAGAGATAGAGACTTCAGACCTCTTTGGAAAGTCTGATTCTGACCCGCGCTGAACCTATGGTTGTCACCCACATGGCTGCTCTGGTGGATCCCTATGGACGACCGAGAACAAAACGTGCGAGAGCATGAGAAACTGTTGGACTGGGGAACCTCCCCTTCGGCCTGACGTGATTTCTTTCGATTATATTGTTTAGACGGGCTCGTACTGTACGTGATTTGGTTCCCTGGCTGAATAGTGTACGGAAATCACTCATTGGGTTGTTCAAGTGGGTCAGAGAATTCTTCGCACGGAGGGAGCATGAGATGCCATGCCGTATGAGCATCAAGAAGATCCCAACGTGGTCATCATCCGCCGCTAGTAAGATGTGAGCTTTTTGGATTTGAAATCCCAAGCCGCGTCTCCCAGGTCGACAAGTCACATTGCTCGTGTCCACAGGCTCGTATATGTGTCGTTGAAGTTTCTCAGTATCCAATGGGGTGGTGATACACACATCCCCACGGAGCTAGTCTCGGAGCATTGGGAACGATGAATGAATTCTCTCGGCTAAAATCGGCAGTACCTTCATTCTTAGTATTCGAAAAGAAGGAATGACGGTTGAACCGAAAGAGCGAGTCTTAAAACTATCATCCGCATGAAAGTGACAAATAGCGAGGCGAGGAAGCTTGTGATCGTGAGCATGTGAAATGCACAGTGCCTCTCAAACCCGGGCCCTCGCCTCGCCTTGCGTAGGCTATTGCATGGCTGCTAGAAACAAATCAGGGCGTCCCATGGAAGGAAGTGAGAAAGACGGTCAATTCCTTGTACAAATTCCGGGGAACCACCCGGCCGTCTCTCCGCGGCATCGAGGGCCATTGTCAGTGACCTTGTGAAGCTGAGAATCGAGCCGGGTTTTCTCAGCACATAAGAAGCTCTCAGTCAGTTGACAAGGTTTGTGCCATGGGATTTCACCAGGCACTGGTCCGGACAACTCCCTGTTATCCGGTCCTCAGACAGCGACGGAACTCAGGGGAAGTGTTCCGGAAAAGGTGAAGAATTGGCATGGGTGTTTTGAAACCTCGTGTCCAAGCAGGAGCGACGGGTGAGAGCAGACGTTGAGAACTGCGTTGAGTGCTCATGGGTTTGAGAAGATTGTGGGTAAGTATGAGAGCACGTTGTCAAATGATTGGAGAGAACGAGGTCTCGGCTTTCAGAGCGCATGGTTTGTGCTCATTGGCTTGGCACAAAAGCCAATATCTCAACCTCTGTTCTTAAATGATATGGAAGCGGAGGTCGTAGACGGATGAGAAAGTATCTCAAGAATCCGAAAAGCCGTGATAAGTGATAGATCAAATAGTGAGACGGCCCACTGAAGTTACCCGATCTTTGACTCGCTGTCATTAGCCAGAATATAGCCGCGAATCTCTTGCGCGATGGCCTATGAATGAGTAGATGACATGACGAATAGATACTTGTGTTGCCCCTCCATCGATTTCATTGAGGACGTGTATGAATTCCCGGCTGATCGGCTGCACAAGACGAAAAGCCGTGAATGGCCCCAACGCTGGGAGAAGAGAGAGGCTCGACGAGCTGGCCAACGCTCTGCATGTTTGAGCCACCAAGCGCACTATAGCAATCCTTACTTCCCGGTAGAGTCGAAACAAGCGCCGTACGCAGGACCCTGTCGAGAGCCTGTCAAAGGCAAAGCTGGGGAAACGTGGTGCTCGCAGAACAGACAAGGTCTTGTATGTAACCCTGGACTGGCCGACTGGGCAAAGCTACGCTCGCTTTTTGAAAGCGGGAAGAGGATCCGGGTGGATGCAATGTTGATCAATGTATGACACGATGGCATCAACTTAGTGCTGGCACACCGGGCCATGCTGGCAGTGGAGACATTGGTGCGTCGAAGCTCGTCATCATGCAGTCAGTCGCACAGCAAAGCTCCCTCATTGATTGCTAGCATGTCTCGCATAGGACAATGCACGATTGATCTCAGCTCAGTTTTGTCGGCTTGCCGGGCGTGCCAGTCAGTTTCAGAGGCGATGCGACGGCGATGCCAATGTCGCTTTCGATGTCCATGCTGAGAACCTTATTAGCTGCTTCTGCGCAGAAGAAGGATGTCAGAATAACGTAGCCCTTATAAGAAAGTACCTATAGGTCGGTACTGTACCTAGGTACTGTGAATGAGATGAGAAGGCAAGGATCCGGCTTCTAGAAGAATAGGGCTGACGAACCTTCTAAATGGAGCACACAGGGGCCTCAAACCCACCAACCATGCCCACGTGGTGTGGATGTAGCAGGCGAAAGAGTCGAGAAGAAGGAGTCCTGACAGCATGGTAGAAATCATTGAAACAGGACCAGAGTGCAGTCAGAGTCTTGTACGAATAGTGTCGGGGTCATGGACTATTACTCAATGACCATGTGACCATATCTACAATACCTACCCTAGATAGGCGCCGCTAGAATCAATTCAATCACAGGAACAGGCCGATGTCGTTCCTGCCCAGCCTGGCCAGCCAAAC
Organism: Gnomoniopsis sp. IMI 355080; assembly: GCA_027946555.1. Classification (NCBI taxonomy): domain Eukaryota; kingdom Fungi; phylum Ascomycota; class Sordariomycetes; order Diaporthales; family Gnomoniaceae; genus Gnomoniopsis; species Gnomoniopsis sp. IMI 355080. Next base: position 7,139 of record JAPEVC010000233.1, on the reverse strand, counting down.
CCAGGTCCCAGTCAGCGCCTGCCCCTGGCAATCTATCAGTGCCACCCGCAGATACTATGTACTTTGCTAGGGCAAGTCCCGATCGGCCCCAGTCCAGCGCACCCCAGGGCGGGATATCCCTGCAGACGTCAAAGTCCTTCTTAGGCCGGGGGGTGAACATCTTATCTCATAGACAGCCAACCGAAACACATCACTTTCCCCCTCCAACTTTTTCCCTTGCACACCGACTCCGACCCCGACAACAACACACCCCCCGTCTACTTTCTTTTGCCCAATTCCTCGCTGACAACCGCGCACGCACTCACAAGAGACATGCTCTGGGCAGGAAATTAGTGCTGCTGGAGACAAAGTATCTGGAGTACCAGTACCTGCCATGCGCAACGGCAACGCACCGCCACGCACTCGATCCCTTCTCTCTTCCCGTGGTTGACCCCCCCTTCCCGCCACTCCGCAACCCAACGGGTACCTATCGTTTCGCCCACACACACGCTGTCCAATTTCAACCAATGTTGACCACATGTCGCCCTCTACGCCTGGAGATGCCGCATTATCGGTATCGGTGAGACAAAGTTCCCTCGAGGAGAAGCCCGTACCGGTACCGGCACATTTGCCCGAGCAAAGGGAGGACCAGGCACATACTCTGGCTCACGGCCATATCCAAGAACCAGGGCTGCCGACTAATGACATTGCGCGAGCCCCTGACGAGGGATTGAAGTCTCCCGCAGCTGGGGACGGGCCCAAGGCAGGAGTCCTGTCGACCCCGACAACCCCTGTACTTAGCATCGAGAATTATCTTGCACCAGATCAGAATGATAAAAAGGCCCGGGGACCTGTTCCAGGCACAGGCACATCCACTGCTACTGTTCTTCCAAAAAGGCCTAATGGGCCCTCGCTACTGACACAACAGCTAGCAGAAGCTCGTGGCATAGTCTCTTCGGCCAGTGGTCAATCCCTGGATGCGCCTCAATTTAGTCCTCGCTTGCAACACCTCCTGTGCGACCCTTCGATCGGTAGTCACCCAAATCAGGATCCAGCTAGCCAGGGCGGCGACACAGGAGCACAAGAAATTAGCGACGATCCCGACATTCACGACCACAGTGATGGAGACCTCTTGACCCCCAGGGCCTCTCCACGGTCCATCGCAATGGCTACTACTTCTGCCGTCTCAACCCTCTCCCTTCCGCCCCGAGCCGCTGACAACCTACTATCCCGTACCTTTGATATATCAGAGATCGGAGATGTCGAGCCAAGGATCAAGAGCCATAGGGATCTTCTCCGAGCAAGTGGTCGGGGCACGTCGCTGGAGCGAACTCACGGGGAGGCAGATTTCAAGGGAGTAGCATTGTCTATTCGCACATACTCTGATACATCGGCACCGCCCGCTGGAACAATGAACCCGAATCGAGGTTCTTCTCAGACCAATGCAAGAGCGGACCTCGGCTCTGTGGCAGAGCCAGCAACTCCTGTGCGACCCCATAAACTGGACAGCCGGGTTTCTACGGGCCCTGAGAAAGTATGGTCAATCGGCTCAGAAGATCTCAACAACGCGCAGGATGGTCAAGTCGAGAAGTCCATTGCAGAGGTTCTGGCTGGGGTTGAGCCAAACGCGCGGAGTCGAAAGGCGAGCCACAGCCTACGGTTTTTCAAAGAGGGTCTACCAGAGAAATTGCAGAGGAAAGAGGGGCGGCCTGGTTTGAAAGAAAAGCCTTCAGTGACAGACGACATGTTACAAAATGCGACTCTGCGCAAGGATGACTACAACAGGAGCCTGCAACAATCCCCAGATACTTCCGAGGAGGTGCCTGGACGTTTGACACGAACGAAGACCTTCCCGTTTTCTTCGACAGGCCAACACGAGGAGGATGGACCACCAGACTACTTCCAGATTCGGCCGGGGCACAAAGGTCATACTGGCCCTCAGAAACCTCTCGAGTCAGGACCTGTGGGTGGTCCCACTTTGGCCCAGGACGTGGAAGAGCAAGATGCTGCTAGTGGTACTGCAGTGGGGGATACTGTCCATGAAGACGGCGAGGTATCAGGCGAGGAGAAGATTTCATCCGCCGTGTTCGTCCCCCACAAGGGCCCGCATGGAGTGTCCGAACACTCTGACGAATCCGAGTCCGACTTGGATGTGCATTCTAAACCACATCAGAAGAGCGATGACGGCTCCTCGTGGCTGGTCAAAGCCGATGAGCCAGAGGCAGATGAGCCAGGTACCCCAGAAGTCCCAGTAGAAGGTGCAGCAAAAGAGAACGTATCGCCTCGACGTGAAGCCGAAATCCATGCGATCGACACCAACCCATCGTCGCGTGCAGTTCCCCCTCCGTCGACTTCCATTCAGCAGGACATGACGCCGCAACCAGTATCCAAACCTTCTGAATTAGCATCACCCGGCTACGAGGACCATGTGCATGATCATCAGTTGAGCCCCGAGCAACCTCTCGACGCCATCGAGCTTGTTCCCTACCGGCATCAGGTTGGTGGCCACACGACGGTGTGGAGATTCTCGAAAAAAGCTGTCTGTAAGCAGCTCAACAATCGGGAAAATGAGTTCTATGAGCAGATTGAGAGGTATCACCGAGACCTCTTGCCTTTTCTGCCCCGGTAAGTCTCTATATACACCATTTTGTATTCGTTGAGCATGTTACTGACGCAGACCAGATATATCGGTGTTCTCAATGTTACCTTTTCGAAGCAGCCCCGTCGAAGATCTATGATCAAGAAGGAAGATAGTGCTGTACTGGAGCGCAGGAAGAGTGAAGCGAAAGATCCAGCTTTGTTGGAGACCAATCAGCCTTCTGTTGAGGTTTGTTCAACATCAAAGGACGAGAATGGGACAGAGACCAGTTCACCATCAAGACTTATCAGCCAGTCTTTGCAAGCAGAATCTCAGCCGATTCCCACCGTCACCTTCCTGGACAACCAACATATTCTACCAAGGAGCCTTTTGCAACCGGCAACACAGACACATTACTCAGAACGTTTCCGCAGCTCTTCGGTGTCAGTACCGGCATCACACTATGAGGCCAATGGAACGACAGCCCCTGAATCTCACACAAGGCCGTCGCTCGAGGACCGACACGCAAACAGCTGGGGTACAACCGTCGTAAATAAGAAGCTTCGCCACGAAGTTTTCAACGACGTTTTCTCGAAGTCACCAATCAACGTACAAAGACATAAAAAGGCTCACCAGCGGACGATACCAAGAAAGACGCTCGACAGGCTATTGCGTCCTGCATCCTCCGACTCCAGCTTGATGAGACAAGATGGTCCATCCAAGGAATCATTGTCTGGCGCTAGTCATTTTGCGCCTTCGATGGTTCACCAGAAGACAAATAGCGATCTCGGTCCTTCTCACTCCCCTATCGATGCAAGCGACCTCGATTCCAATGATGTGACAGGGACCAGTGCCCCCGAGCCCGACATCTTGACCGCGTCCATGTCGCCTGAGCGGAAGAAACGCCGACATTCTGGGAGTGCTCTACGACGAAGGCCCAGGGATGTCTCCGATGATTCGCGGGGCAATTTGCGGTACTGGGAGGAGCCTGATGAAGCCTACAAAGGTGACAATGAAGATTTAAATACACGCGTGCAAGACCTGGCCTCACTTCGAACGCTGCCAGCCCAAAGCCTTAACGGCGCAGCTGAAGCGAAGGAAGCAGAGCCACCTACGGCGTTGTCAAGCTATCCGTCTACCTCCCCGTCTGTAGCGACAAGCCCGACGGGCGAGTTTAAGAAGATTCCTAGGCCAGTGAATCCCAAAGAGGCTCAAACCCAGCGCGACTCACGGGTATCTTACTTTTTACTTTTAGAGGATTTGACCGCGGGCATGAAGAAACCTTGCATCATGGATCTGAAAATGGGTACACGGCAATATGGCGTGGAGGCCACTGCAAAAAAGCAGAAGTCCCAACAACGGAAGTGTGCACAGACAACCTCTCGAGAGCTTGGCGTACGGGTTTGTGGGCTTCAGGTTTGGGACGCTGAGTCACAAGAATACGTGTTTCGAGACAAATATTATGGTCGCAGTATCAAAGCCGGCCCTGAGTTCCAGGAAGCACTAACGCGCTTTCTGTACGACGGCGCAGACCGTACCAGCATCCTACGACACATACCCACTGTCTTGCAGAAGCTCAGTAAGTTGGAAGTAATCGTGCAAAGACTGCGCGGTTATCGTTTTTACGCCGCCAGCCTGCTTGTCACTTATGACGGGGTACAATCGGACCAGAATAATTACGACACTGCCATCGAGGATTCGACGACCGACTTCGCGACGGACAACGAGGACATGAACTACGTCCGGAAGCGCAAGAATAAGCGAGAAATCGATTTCAAGATCGCAGATTTTGCCAACAGCGTCACACCCCAAGATCTAGCCAAGGACAAGTCGTGCCCTCCACAACACCCGGACGAACCGGATCGAGGTTTCTTGAAGGGACTGCGCAGCTTGCGTAGATACTTCCTGAAAATACAGCAGGACACGCGTGCCGAGTTGGGCTTGCCATCCGCTCAACGAAACCTGATCTACAATCCCGAAATGGACGTGTCCGAGGACGATGAGTCTGTAAGCGAGTGATCACCACTGAGTTTTTTCGTTTCTCGTACCATGTATTTTAGTGTCCTTTTCAGTCACACTAGATGGCGTGCACGAGTTCATGGGATGGGTTCCGCGGCTTTGTTTGATTTTCATTTCCTCTTATGGTCTTTTCTTTTACCGTGTTACTCTCAACATGCTTGGCGTCTCTAGAAAGGGGCTGCTTCCGGGCGGAGTCATGGTAAACATTTCACCTTCTTTTTTCTTCTTCTTTTTCGGGTTTGTTTGCTTTCCCACCGGTGTTCTACGCGATTAGGAGTTGCCCATGGCTAGGGCAATGGCAAAAGTGCGACAAAAAGGCCATTCGACATTTGATACCAATGATACCAAAAAGTCAATCAACAATCAAAACAGCAAACCGTCAGCACATGTTAGCGGGGCCCAAGGTCTGCCCACTAGTTTTACTACTCCTTTAAGATAGAAAGGACCACCAGCCGGGGAACTCGGCCATGTGTACAAATCGGCATTCATGGGATGGGCTGGTAAAGAATGATAGGGCGCTGCGCTAGCAGCAGACAATATCAAGGTTTCTTTACGTGATGGCGGGATGGAAGTAGTCAATTTTCACGGTGAAAGGATGGTGAGAAGCTATTGCATTGGTATTGAAATTTGTAGATGTTCTGGGGGAAATCATATAACTCTATTCCCAAAACTGGTCTCCATCTGCGTTTAATGCTCGGTCATGGCAATGAGTGGGCTGTCTCACAAGACTAATCAAGCGACCGCTATTTTTGCCATACGGTAGGTCCTAAAGTAGGCCAGTCATGCCTGATTATGTCTTCCTGTCACGATGAGTAACCTCTCTTTACAGCTTGGCCTTGCCCATTGTTTTCATCCACGCTTCCACCTCTCGCCTTCCTCTTTCCTTCCTTGCGTCTTCGCCCTCAACCCAACCTTTGTCCTTGCCCTCCTCCCTTACATGATTCTCCAACAAATCCAAACACTCGCGATACATCTCCATCTTCAGCAGCCCATACACACCCGTCTTCCCTCTCCCCACCAATGCCCTCTCTTTGATCAGACCCAGCACCTCGTCCCAGCCTCCTGCCACATCAACAATGCCCACAGCCGCGGCCTCCTTACCGCCAAACCTCCGCGCCTCTAGCACCATGGACCGATACACATGCGGACTCGGCACCTTGACGCGGAAAATCGCACTCATGGGTGGCTTGAGCGGGGCGCCAAACTCGAGCTCGTTGAGACAGGCGAATCCCCTGTCGGGGTTCATGACGCGGTAGTCATGGTGCATGGCGAGCATGAGCCCGCCCGCGAAAGCATGGCCATTCACCCACGCGACGGTGGGCATGGGATACGTGAGATAGCGCCGGTAGAGCGTCCAGAGGCTGTCGATCCAGAACTCGTCGCCAATCTTGACGGCGTGCGTTAGGTCGAGGCCGTTGGAGAAGAACTTGGGCAGTGCGGAGGTGGTGACGACGACGCCGGTGGGGAGGCCGGAGAATTCGATGAGGTTGAGGGCTGTGAGGAGGGATTGGCAGAGGGCGGTGGTTAGGCGGTTGTCTGGGGGCGAAGCGAGGGAGATGAGGTAAACTTGGGGTGAGGGTTCGGTAATGGTGATGGTGCCGCCGGGGTGATTGTCACATGTCGGAACGGGGACGGTGAAGAGCGTCTTGCCCCCTGGTGAAGCCATGGTGATGGAATTTGCTGGAAACTATTCGGGATGATTGCGGAAGCGAGAGCTGAATGAGAGAGGCAGCTCACAGCGATCATCCAGAAGTCGTGAGACAATAAAAGGCTAAGGCTAAAGTAACGAGCGTCGTCCCAAGGATCCTCGGGCATCCCGGCGCCAAGTCAGCCGCTGGTTTACCTCGGCACAGATTACTCATCTACCTAGAAAGGTGGTCCGCCTAGGGAGAATATCCAGGCCACTCCCGAATTGCACTCAGCGATTTTGTAGGCTCAGGACGACATGAAGAGGTCACATTTCTCAATTTGAGGCCGCAAACAGGGAAACTCCGACGCCTATAGAGCGCAAAACCAACCCCGGCTACCTGTGCTGGATCGCTGGTCCAAAAGACGAAAAATAAAATCTATCAATACCTCGTTCGTGGTGATCATATGGCTGAGTAGCCTCCCCTCGAGCCCGTGCCTTGGACAGTATTCATCACTCTTCTGGTCCAGTCTTTGAGCAGATAGGGAATGTCCCTAATTGTGTCTCCATGGGGCAGCAAGTCCCAGCCTCGAGCACCGTATCGATTGTAGTTGAGCCACGATCCAAAGATCAGATAGGCCGCAGTACCGAGGAAGATGCTGTAGAGTACTGTTAGTAAATCGTTCGATGATAATTTCAATAGTAGCAAGACCCACAGAACAAACAGCCATGTGAAGAAGCCCCAGTGGTTACTGCTGCTTGAGCCTCCATCCTGTTGGCTATCCTCACAAGCGAATTCGGTGTGCCACGTCAGACGCAACTCTTCAACGTTGCTGTCACCTGACCGGGGCCCATAACTGTCAAAGATAAGGGTCGCGTTCTCCTTCAACAGCTGGCGTTCGGTCGCGTCCTCGCCCCCGTCACCCCCGTCACCCC
>JAPEVC010000232.1:0-54505 GCA_027946555.1 Gnomoniopsis sp. IMI 355080 | reverse complement strand
CCCCAACCCTCTTTCTAAAAAATGAAAAACACAGGAAGACTTCTGATCAGGGCACGAAACGTATCCTTTGCAACCACTCTGGGGGGAAAACAGGACAAGTACCGCCTCGAGATCTTCCAGCATCATTAGGTTCGTCCACAGCAAGTTTCTTTCACTCGAAGTATGCCAGTCACCAAAGCAATGTACATGGATGAGCACCTTGAACATCACGACATTCAGAGTAGGACGTCCTCGCACAACAAAAAACAAAGTATTACCATTACTTCAAATAGTCTATATAATCCATTTTGAAAAGTCACCTAAACGCCCTCCCTCCTCGCGGTGCATCACTCTCGAAACCTCGGCGAAACAATCACAGGCTACAGCACGTGAGTTTCTCAAAGTCATCATTGCACCCAATCTCTCAACACCTCGCCTTCAAATTTGACCTACCAGCCTTGATAAATCTTGCAGTCGAACACAACAAGAATCCGATGAAAAGTGCACAAGCCGCCCAGATCTGTGGCCCGGTAAACCTGCTATTGTCTGCAGTTTGCAACGCCCCTCCAACCGGCGGGCCCGTCATGGACGCAAAACTAATGAGGCCAAAGGCCATGCCCATCCTTGTGCCGACTTTGTCCAAACGAGGGGTGATACTGGCCACGGCAGTAGGTATCAAACACTGAAACGAGGCAGAAAGGGCACCATAGAATGCAGTCCAGACGTAATATCCCGCTACACTGGAGACGCCCAGCCAACAAAAGGAGATGATGGACCAGATGGCCAGCACTGGGATGATCACGTTCAGAGGTCCGAAGCGATCAGAGAACAGTGGCACAACCACTCGGAAAGGCAAGCCTGCGCCGTTCAGAACTATGACAAGTACCGAGGCGGCTGAGTAGGACAATTCCAAGACTTGGGTACCATACGAAGCAACCTGTTTTACACGTTAGAACCACAAGTTGGTGCGCCCTTATTTTTATTCCATTGTCTAGGGGTAGGTTGTAATTGGGGGGGGGGTGGGCTTACGTAGTAAAACGTATAATAGTTGGACCACATTACTAGCCACCAACCAACGATGAAGACATTCCACACGGGTTCACGGAAAGCACTCCAGTCTATGAGAGGCCCTGATTTCCTGGGTGGTAGACGAGGGCGCATGAGAGCCACACAAACAGAAAGAGCACCGAGATTGATGAAACCAAGTACTCTAGCAGTCCAGGCGAATCCAAGCTGTATTCCACAAGAAAATCGTTATTTCAAAGGACTTGAATACTTTTCAGACAGAATGACTAACCTTTGGCATCAACTGCCTGACGACCACAGGATAGATCATACCGCCTACTGAGTTGCCCGTCGTGAGGACCCCCATAGCGAATCCACGCTGTTTGTCAAAATACTGGACAGTCGTCAGTCTCATTGATCTTGGTCTCCAGAAATCTGAGGATATGACGCTTTACTCACAGTCGCCACCAAAGCCAGGGCCGGCGTGAAGAAAATCCCCCCACCTAGTCCAGTAAGGAAGCCCTGCGTGAGCATGAGCTGCCAGTATTTGGTGCAGATGCTCATTAGAAAGATTCCCAGTACCTGCAACACTGCGCCAGTGAAAAAAGTTGGTACGAAATATCCAGCATCCAAAAGACGACCTGTGAAAACGCCACCAATCATTGTCATCCAAATCTGCAATGAACCGATCCAAGAGATGACTGAAGGGTCTGTATCAGGCATTGTCTGCTCGTAATAGGTCTGGAAACTGCCGAAAGAATTCAGGTAGCCCCAAGTGACAAAAATAGCAATCCTGAAAAACATTGGTTCATGTTAATTAATGGTACACGAATAGTGGTCAGGGTGCTCATGTGCGGAATGAACAGACACATCGAGAGAATGACCTGGCCAGCACATGCATAAGGTTGGCTCGAACAAATCGCTGAACACTTACCATCCCTATTGTCAAGTTAGCTTCAGATCATTGTTGTATTACTAGATCTTTCCGAAATAGTGGAAGACATACACATGCTACTTGAAGCCAAGCACGGGGGCCACCATCAGGAGGTGGTGGAGGCTCAGGCCATCCACGGGTGGTCACACGGGAGACAACAGCGGACAGGACATTGCTTGCCGACCTTCTCAGGTCATTGGATTTCCTAGAAGTTCTTGATTTTTCTCGGGTTATGGGTTGGGTCAAACGGCTCGGGCCTTCCTCGTGGTCTTCAATCGATGAACCATCATGGTCAGAGTGAACGTCAGAAGCTTCACGATCATCGCGATCTAGTCCAGAACTCTCATGGTATTGATCCTTTTCTATTTCTCCACTCTGAAAGGATGGACGAGCTTCTTGATTCAAACTCATGGTCACATTAATTGGGTACAAAATTCAAAGGAAAAATAGTGACTGGATACATCAACGACAGGCCGGTGGCACCGAGCAACATGAAGGTGTTGGAAACGAGTAAAAATTCAATGATTTCACATCATCAATTTTTAAGGGCTCTTGAGTAGTTTTGTTTCCCAGAAAGAATCTGTCACTTCTCCACTGACTCCGTCTTCGGCAGTCAAGTGTCCACAGTGCCGTCACCGCAAAGCTTTGGGCGTCGACCCACCGCCGACCCGGAACGGCTCATCCAATGTCTCCCGCCTCCCAGCCCCGTCCGTCGGCGCGGCTCGGTGCAGCACATCCCGGGGCCTGAGGGTAACTGTCGACCAACCTCGAAGTTGCTACAAGGCGAAGAGGATAGGAAATAGCACACGCCACACCGTTTTGGCTTTGGTGAAGGCAATGCGCTTGCACTGCTGAAACGTCAGTGGCATGGTATGTTCCGCATCATCACGTCCTCGTTCTTGAAAAATTTGGCCCGAAAGCAACGGTAGTTTTGGGTTGGGCAGCCAAGTCCCTGTAGCGAGCGATGATCTACACCAAGGGTTGCTAGTGGTTCCTGACAGTTGGAGACCCCCTGTGGCAGCTAAGCCTCTCAGCCCCATTGTGGCTTTCAATGTGAGACCAACCTCACCATGAGTCACTATGAGACTGTATGTGATGCTGATCCAGGTCATGATGAATAAATCGTTTTGTTTTGTTTTTAAAATAAAAACCAATCCCGATTTGTAAGATGCGCCAGACATTCAGGATTTCTGTAGCCAGAGATCAAATTGATTCTCCATTCATCATCCCACCTGTAGCACACTTTGAGTCGCTACATGAATCATGTCAGACGCCCCAATTATATTCTACGACATTGCCTCCGGGCCACCAGTACGGTGCTATGCGCCGAATCCATGGAAGACAAGATACGCTCTCAATTTCAAACGCCTTCATAATGGCGTTGATTATGAGACGTCGTGGACTGATCTCTCCAAGGTCGCCGAAGTGCGGAAAGGCCTGGGCGCCGCAGCGGTCCGGAAACATGATATCGACGGCGGTGACTTCCACACGCTCCCCGTAATTGTGGATCACTCCAAGGGACAGACGGTGGGGGACTCTTTCGACATCGCGCTGTACCTGGACCAGACCTACCCCAGCCGAGAAGGTGAACCGGTCCTGTTCCCTCCTTTGTCAGCGGCCCTCCACCGAAGCTTCAATTCGCATGTGGATAAGGTCTTTACCGATTTCGTGGTGCTGGGAATACCCGGCCTTCCATTCGATCCAAAGACCGCGGAAATATCGAAGGCAGAGTTTTGTCGACGAGCTGGCAGGAAAAGTTGGGACGAGTTCAATCTCGACGCCGACTCTAGGAAAATGCTCTTGAAGGGCTTCGAGGCCGCACTTGGCGACTTGGCGAAGCTGTTCGTGAAGAAAGACGAGGGCCCGTTTCTCGAAGGCGCGATACCCATTTATGCGGATCTGATCGTAGGTGGGTGGTTGGCGATGATGAGTGAGGTGTTGCCCGAATGGCAGCAATTGCGAGGGTGGCACGATGGGGTCTTTGGACAGCTACACGATGCATTGAAAAGATATGCACAGTGCGACTGAAAGAGAAAATATCTCAGGAAGGATCACATAATCGAATTCGCAGGCGATCATGTCCTTGATATGCGTTGCACACCTCGATGTGCGTTCCGAGCTATCGTCTGTGGGCGGATCAGAGACTCGGCCTAGTAGGAAAGGTTAAATGAACTACTTTCATGAATATGAAGCCTCGCCTCGTGAACACGGTATCTCCGCCATGATTTGAGGAATGGTAGACATTTTGACAGTATGTCATACCCGCTTGTGCCGACATACCGTCCTCAGCATGAATAGAAGTACAGCTTATCTCACGACGCCCATGGACGATTCCCAGGCTCACACATCAGACTGACGGCAGGACGTCATGGGATTTCAAGAGTGATCTTCACATGAGAGTTGCCATCGGCATCTTGGTGTTTCCTCGAGGTTCTCAGGGGCTAATGTCAATTCATCTGGTATCACTTTTGCTACCGAACCCCCGCCCAGCCAGAACAAGGCCGATGTCTACAGACTGTAGACGAACTCCGGATTTTCCCTATCTGTCAAGTCGTAGAACTCCTGGCCTTCGATCTTGACGTATCCCGGCTGTGCGCGCATCTCCGCTTTTTTCTTATTTTGACTTCTGCACCAGTAATATATGAAGAGGACGTCCAGCAAGCTGACGAAGTAGCAGACGACAATTACAATCTCCGCCGATGTGTACTTGGGGGCGTCCTTGTCCTGGAAAACCTGCGGTCCAATGATATTGCCTACACAGTAGCCAATAAGATACATGGCCGCAACAGTTGTCTTCTTGGTCCAACCTGCCACATTTGTGGAAATGAGGGAGAGGATGGCGACGAAGGGTGTTGGTGATCCCTGAGTGAGATAATAGCCGATGAGTTTGCCCACACTCTGGTCGTCGTTGAGACATGTAATCAGGAGCATGCCGAGAATCGCGAAAAGCATGCCTACAGTTGAGACGAGTAAACGGTTGCCAAGCCTGTCGCCAATGATTCCAGAGGCGATCAGAGCGATAACCTGGCACAAAAGACGTCAACGGTCAGGCTCCAAAAGCTTAAACGAGCTCATAAAGCTTGGACAAAGCTTGGCTCGGACGGATAAGTAGAAAATACTGAAAGAAAAAAAAAGCTTACCTCGACAGCACCACCAGGTGTTCCGAGCAATAGTGACTGTTCGCTTGAGAAGCCAAACGACACAATCAGCTGGCTGAAGAAATTACTAATACCCCCATTCGGAATGTCGGCTATAAGAGCATAGAACACGAAAGCCCAGACCATTGGGTCAGTAAGGGCCTCCTTGAGCTGGTACATCTTGAAATGTTTATTACCAACGCCCTGCTGGTTGACCCTGATACGCTCGATCGCCAGAACCTTCTCCTTCTCGGTCAAGAACCGCGCATTCAATTGGTTGTCCGGCATGGCCCACAGGAAGATGCATCCGATCAAAGCTGTGAACAGGCCTATGACGAGGAAAAGCAGCTGCCAGGACTCGATAGCAACAGGGTGTCTCGTGGTGCCAACTGCGATGCCGTACGCCACGAATCCGCCCAGGATCTGGCCAAATCCGTTGAAGCTGAACCATATACCTGTCCTGGCGCCCTGTTCTTTGATGGTGTACCACTGCGAGGTAAAGAGGGCGAAGCCGGGCGTGACCGCTGATTCAAAAACGCCGAGGAAGAACCGCACTGTCATGGCTCCAGCGAAGTCCTTGGTGGCAGCCATGCAACAGAGAACAAGGCCCCACATGATCACATTGAAGGCAGACCATTTACCCAACGGCAGACGTTGAAGAAGGCGATTAGTTGGATACTCCCAGAAGAGATAGCCAAAATAGAACCTGCAAGGGTTGGAAGTTAGATGGTAGTTCTGGGTCAGACAAACTAGGATCGCGCAGAGCAACACCTACATGGAGCCGATCCAGGAGTATTGCTGACCGACGAGATGCAGGTCGGTCTTCAGGCCCATGATAGAGGCATACGAAACAGTCGTTTTATCGAGGTAGTTCAAGCCGTAGACAATACAAAGCATGGGCATGATGTTCCAATCGATTTTCCGCAGCAGCTTGCGCTCGTCCTCTGGATCGAGTTCGATGACTTCGCCATTCTCTCCCTCGAGGACCTTCAGGGCCTCATCTGCATCGTTGCGATCCGCATGTTTGAGCACAACGTTGCCAACTTTCTCTTGAGTGACGTCTCCGGTGATACTAGCTTTCTCGGGGTCATTGGGGAGGGGCGGCGCAGTCTCGACAGACTTCTCGATGTCAGACATGGTTGGCTCTTTCTGTCAGGTGATCGGTCCTCTTTCAGAATTCCAGTCTGCCGCAAAGGATACCCCGGCTCAAGGGGAGGTTGAAGATCTTCACTTGAGTGGTGAGCGGATACAATGCATTCCAGTCTCCTTTTGTCAAGCAACGATTCGAGCATCAGCTTTTGAGTGAGCCGATTATAGACGACATTATAGCCACCAATGGGTATCTTATCAGCATGTAGATCGTGCCCCAGTCCTGACCAACCTGAGGAGTCACTGGACAAGGTTTAGGGTGGGAAACATTCACATCCGATATCTCATGGGCATTCGGCAGGATGGCCGTTCCGGTCTCCGGCAAGGAGCGTTATCTATCTTCCGCGGACGGCTCACGCTGGATAAGTTTTGTTCCTACTTTGAACGCTTTCATTAAATATCTGGCACGTAATTCTTTGACAACCTGACTTGTTGTGTCTTCTGCCCTTGAACGAACGAATATGGCTGTGGTTCTGGTGTCCAGGCACGTTGCGGGGTAGGCGTTTGGTACGCCCACTGGGGACTATTTGAGCATCCGGTAGTCGCCACTGCCACTATTGGAGCCCACAGCGGCATGGCAATATGATGTGGTGTGTGGCTTGATGGCTCGGTTCTCGGCAGCGCGGTGAGGGGTCCTTCAACGAAAGGTAGATGTACGAAGAAGAAATTCGAGGCAGTCGATAAGTATGCTACAACGATGCCACGCGTTGTTGAGTAAAGGGAATGTGTAAAGGGCAGATCAGGCCCCACATGCGCACGTACTATCAAGATCGCATATGATACTGATGCACGATTGTTAGCGGCACTGTATTGATGTTCAAAGGCCTATCCACTGTAGTTTCGTCCTGCGAATGTTGCCTTGGCCATTACATGCAAAGGGCGACCCAATGCCGCAGACAGAAATGCCACAAGGGGTAGACGGGATTACTCTTGCTATACTGCTGCACCCGATACACCTTAAATCGAAACCCAGGATTAAACAAGAAATGTGCAGCCGCGCCGGTGTGTGCTTCCACCTACCCTCCCTCTCTCCGCCTCCAGCCTCGACGTCTTGTTCACATACTCGCTTCCTATAGTGGCAGGTTCTGTTCCACAACCAGGGCATTATCACGGCTTATAGCCGATCTGTCGATGAATCTCACGTCCTGAGCATCCGCCGGTACTTGGTCCGCGGGTAGCACGTCGAGCCTCGTTGCATCCTCGTGGGCCCTCATCGCGGCTTCAGCCTCAGCGACTACATCGACACTTGACGGAGCGAGCGACGGCTCCACGCGCGGCAATTTATGTCTATGCGCAACATCATGATCGTCATCATCATCAGGGTTGTCAAGAAGAGCTCTCGGCCTCTTCTTGCCAAAGCCAAGCAGACCCTTCAGCTTTGAGAATATGCCATCATCTGCAGTGCCCTCGTCTGGCACAATGCCCATTGCTAAAGGCAGATTTGGCAGTCAGCAAAGGGAGGGTACTTTCTACCGAGTTGACATGAAGGATGGGAATATCTTACCTGAGCCTACCATGGCCATCACTTGATTCTTGACAACCTCCCTCTGGCGGGCCGAGTCACCGATCGGGAAATGCCTGTCACCGGTCCTAAACCTGTCCCTGTCTTCTCCATAAGGCCTGGCCTTTGGGCGGTAGTATGTCCAGGGTGTGGGGTCCTCGATAATTGGATTCCAGAGGAAATCCGGGTCGACATCGACATCGTCTTTGATGCGTTGCTGCGTCTCGGCGCCCTGGAGCTGGATGGGCCACCGGTTGAGGCTGAAGAATTTCTTCGAATTGCCGCGTACCTCCGGTTTGGCCCAGTCCCAAATCGACTCGCGCGTTTTGGGCGCATCCGATCGAAAGTAGTTGGTCGATCGACCCGGGTATAACATGTTAGCTGCGCGCACAATCTCGTGGATGACGGCCTTGCGGATCTCCTTGATCGCTGTGGTGCCCTCTGGCGGATGCTCTTCTCCCTTATTGAGCGTTTTCCTCCAGAGTATAGTCATGTCGTCGATGACTGGCCGTGCTTCTGCTCGATCTTGGCCGTTGCCCATATGGAGCTCGAATCTATTCGAGAGTCTGCCTATTGTGGTGTTGACCATTGGGAGTGGCAGCGGCCGAGCTGCCTTCCAATGTTTTTCTTGGGTTTCTAGACGCCTCGTTCCATGTCCCCATCTGTAGGCAAGACAGAGAATGAAATTTTGGACCTCTCTTTGCAAGGCCTCGGGCGGATCCTGATGGACTATGTCGTGCCAAGTCTGCAAATCCTCGAATCTTGGTGTCGCAGGGCGCAAGTCTTCAGAAAAGTTGTCTGGATCGGCAGATTCATCGTCGCGGGGCCTCCAAATGATCAGATTCTCCGGGAAATACTTCAGCACCGGCCGTTTCACGCGGCCATAGGTCCGCCAGTCCTCGACATAACGGCAGCGTCCCTGGAACGCCAACCGCTCCAAGAACATCTTGACGTCGTACACATAGAAGATAGTCTTTTTTACCGGGCCTTTCTTTTTGGCCATATGGGCGATCAAATCTTCGATAGAGACGGATGTCTCAGTGTCTGGGAACAGATTATCACCGGGGTCGTTGAATATGCGTTCGAGCCGCTGGGCGAAGTTCAAGAAAGTGGCGGTGCGAGGTAGGGCAGCGCTGGCCATTCCCTCGGTCATGGAGTGACTGAGAAGAAACCGAATCCATTCCAACTCCACTTGATTCAAATAGCGCGGTTTCTGGTCAACATCAGGATCGTTGTCTAGAAGCGAGCCTGGCGCCCTGTCCCTGCCATCCACCAGCTGCAGCAGCTCACTTGGGGCTTCTTCAAGATCGTAACCTCGTTGATAAGCAATCTTCATGTCATCAAGTAGCTGTCGCGGAGCTATCTGCTTTTCGCGATCGAAGAGTTTCTTCAGGCCCCTCATCTGCCTCAAGCAATCCTGCCGCAGCTGGACCTTGGCTGTCACGCCTCGCCACACAAACGGGCCGAAGAGAGACTTTGGCGGAAGTGGCCTGTTTTCATCCCGCGGATGCGCATAAAACGGGCCATCCGGACTGCGTCGGAATGCCCTATCTATGGCGCGCTGGCGCGCAGCTGGCATTGCCTCGTGACTCTTCCTCCAGTACTGCGCCATGTTGGCGTTAAAACCCTGGGGATCGGTCTTGCCGTCAATTCTCTGCATCTGGTTTGCAGGCAGCTCAGTCAGTGGAATGGGGCGACTGTTGCCGATGCCTGCCTTTGTCTTGACTTCTTCGAAATCCGGAACAGCCTCTGCCCTGGTTCCGCCAGGCAGGACGAGCATGCGGCCGTTGTTTGCAATCATGTGGTTCTCTGAGCTGTGGAATTGCCTCAAAGCGGTCTGCAAGCCCGCACGCCGGGCCCCTCGCTCTAAAGCGAAATCCCTATCTGTGCTGAGCAACTGAGTTCCATCACTGAGAACTCTTGCCTCCTCCGGCTCGACGGTGCCCTCTCTCCAATATACCCAGCCCCTTGTGAAAGCATTCCCATGGGTCTCGTCGATAGCTGATAAATACGACATGTTTTCGGCCAAGAGCCTGTTATTATCAGGCGTTTGCGGTGGCTGGCCAGGTTGCGGTGCCCACAGTCTTTCCTCGGCCATAGCAAGGCCCAATAACCTCCCTTCACGTGCTTCGTGCAGCGGAGGTTCCAAGTTGAGGGCTGCTTCCTCTTCCGTCAGCCACATGCTGTTGACTGCCCGCCAGGGCCTTGGGACGCCTGGAAAATGCGGCAGGATCTCGATCGTCTTGGACTTTGGGCCCGCAACGCCCAATTCGATGGGGTCTCTGGAGTTGTAGGGCAGCCGTGGTGCGTACTTGGGCAACTCGTCCGGGTTGGGGATTTTCAGGTCCATAAAGGTGCGGTAATGGTAGCGCTCATTCCGACGGTGCGTCTTGATCGCAGCCTCGGCTTGTCGAAGCAACGTGATGGTGTCATCGCCGAGACCATTTTCATCTCTCTTGTCCAACTGCTCTTGCACCCAAGCCTCAGCCTCGTCCAGCTCTCTGGCCCAGTCCCGTCGTCGGTCAATGTCCTCATCGTACAACCAGTTGAGGATCTGCAGCAAACGTGCGCCTATAGGCGGCTGTCTCTGGTCCCTCCAAGTGTGTGGCCGTTGCATGTCTGACAGGTTTGGCTGGCGGGGTTGTTTAGTTTCGCCCGTGGACTGCTGCGGTAAGTCTCTAGGTGGCGGACGATTATTTGGCGGTGCCGGATCTCGTGTCCCTCCTCTGCGTACCATACTAGGAGATTCAGGAGTCCTGGAACGGTTTGATCTGTCAACTCTCGGTCCGGAGAAGGGAGTAGGATATGTATTGTCGGGTGGTCCGCCAGGTGTAGGAGGCGGCCCGCTTGACTGCCTCGCAGTGCCGCTACTTGCTTGGCTGCCTGGCGTTTGAGCCTGATGCTCAGATTCAGGGGACAAAGGCGCAGGCGGATCAGGCAGATTCGTTGCTGCTCGTCCACCAACATCCTCAGCTTCAGAGCCTGCGACATTGCCTGTTGTTGCTCCCTCGGTAGGCTCAACGCCGGTGCCTGAGCTATCGCTCGTTGGCGGCGTGGTTGCACTCATTGAGATGGAATCCTTTGATGTGTCAGTCTTCCTCTAGGTGGTTGAATGGATAGGGGGTGGTCTTTTTCCATCTTACCTCAGGTGCAAGGACGGGAAGTCGAGTGTAAGGGTGCCACCATCTGCCCAGAAACTCCTGGAAAACAGGATGATTCCATGCCTCACGGTTGTCGAGATCAAAAGCGGTTTCTTCTATGAACAATCTGTCAAACCACGTGTCCGCAATGTCCGTGTCTCTGCTCAGATCGTCCATATCCGCAAATCTCAACCGCTCGTAGTCATCCAGCAAGACCTCACGCCAATATTCTCTGGCGCGCCGCGATGCCTCATCTCTCTCCCAACGTGGGTCATCCTCGATCAAGCTGCGGAGTGCTCTGATAAATTCCACAGAGTTTACAGGTGGTCTTCCTTCAGGGTTTGGAACCTCGTTACTTTGATCACTGCCATCCATGGTGATTGGTCCTCAATGGAGCAGTCCGAAAGTAAAAGCTGCACGAGGCTCAGGCAATCGGTCGAGAGACGATCGAATGGTTCCCTATGGCTGTCGGCCAAAGCGCTGACAGCGATGAAAGACTTGAGAGCTTCTGGGAGTGCGAAGGCAAAGCATGCAAGAGGAGTACCAAAGATGAAAACAAATTACAGAGCACTCTCTCAAAGCTGAGGGAGATGTGAATAGTCGGGAGATTGAAGGACAATAGCCATGTCTTATCTCCAAGGTTATGTGAGACCGAAATCAATTGAATACCAAGGTACCTACTGTGGTTTCCTCGTAATAAACGGCCGAAAAAAGTTACAATTGGGACTCTCCTGCAATTTCCAAACACATTCTCTTTGCTATAAAGTACTTCCATTTTCGGCTTTGCAGAAAAGTTCTGTTGATGACCGAGTACAATGAAGAAAGACAAAGTAGCATATTTCCCCGGCCGCTTCCGGAAAAGCTCGAAAACAAAGGACTTCACAATTTCAACGCGGCCACACCGACCTCAAGCATTTCAAAGGACAGAATCGTTTCGGGCAATTAAACATAATTTGCTTTGTCTCCCAGTATGGAATCGGGAATGCGACAATAGTTGAATGAAAGGGCACGGAGGAATCCGCGGGAGGCTCCCGCTCGCTGTGCAAAATTCAATCTGCTGCTTGTGTCCAGTCTTCGAATACTACCTGCCTGGAATAATCATGATTTCACAGTAGATAAAGCATAGTAGGCAAATATGGAACACCATCGTGCTCAAATTCGGGGTGCCAAATCGAGCCCAGGCAATAGTGCTGGACTACGAAGGACTCGGCATTTGCAAGCCAACACGGTGAACGGGCCGCTCGACTCCAGACTGCTACCCTCAACTCTCCCCGCTTTACAAGACCAAGAGCAAGATGAAGAATTTGCTGCAGCAGATATGCAATCGATCCAGAACGTTCAGGCGTCCGAACGGTACCCTGGTAGGGGAAATATCCAAAGACTGCGAGAAGCACAGACTGCCTTCTCCGCCAACTCAGAAATCACCGCCACTACCCCACGCAGGACTGCTTGGACAGGCGAGGACTCCTTGAATCCGCCTCAAAATCGATATGCCTTGAATCAAGAGCATCAGGACCAAGACTTCGTTCCTCGATTGGCGTTGGGGTCTATAAACGTGGACCATATTGGCGCAAAAGAAGCTGCCAGAAGACATCTGCTGCAATGGAACAGAATATATGAGTATAACGAGATCCAAGATTCAAGCTCGTTGGAGATAGTGGCCAAGCACAGGTCAGAAGCGAGGCGAGTCTATGAAGAATTACTCGCGAGCGAACGTGATGAAGATTCCATCTCAAAAACCGACTTGATTTCGTATCAGAACGAGCGCATTCAAGCCCGCATTGCGTTACTAGGCAAAACTTTGCTCGAGACACCAGAAGAGGGATGCGAACCAATGAAGGCCAATATCACCGCGGTTCTGAAAGGGTACAATACAGGGACTATCGGATTCTCCGGAAAGTACACCCTCATATATGCAGGTCACATTGTGGACACAAGCTGCGCGACCTACTCCGAATTTACGATCGATAGGCGAGAGAGATTGGACCAGTATCTCGAGGAATATGGACCCGGATATCTCTGGTGGGAACCACCACTTGCCAACGGCCGGGAACAGGTGCTCGCGAAGAAGAGTACTGTGTTGAATCTCGACAGGGAGGTTTCGTGCTTTTCCACGCTGGATCATCATGAAGCGCAGCGCTTCCAGGACGACGCCTGTCACTATAAAGTGCCGCTGGGCTTTCGGAAGGATGATAGTCTTAGGCATCGTCGTGTGGGTAGCAAGAGGAGGAGACCGGTGGTGGCTAAACAAACCCGCCCGGAATGTGAGGTTTCTAAAAAAAGGAAGCGGGAAAGGAAGGAAAAGGGACATCAAGAGTCAGGTCAGAGCAATGGCGAGAGCCTCACTGCAAGAGGCAAGACACTTGGAAGCCAAGACATCGCAGAAAGATCAAGCAGCCCAACTTGCGAGTTTCAACGAGATACTACTGCTACCGAAACCAGAGGATTTGAACGTGAGACTCTGCAAAAGCATGACGCTCCAACGTTCTTCTTCGACATGCTGCTCGACAGCGGAGCCGAGCTTCCCATCCTCCTCCACGACGATTTCGAACTTCTGGGCTTTTCCAAGCAAGACATGAACGCGGCTTCCGTTGTCCAGCTCAGCACCGCGGCGGGACAGACCAGCTCCGCGTTGTGCTTTGAGCTACGTGTAGGCCTCGAGCTCCAGGGCTCGCCGTCTGAATCGTGGACCGAACAGGTGGCATATTCCGAGGCGCACTTCTTCCCGAGCCGTGTCATCAAACTGCCACCGACAGTGGAAACACCAAAATACGGCGCCTTCTCTGCTGAGAGACTGTCAGGCATGCTGCCGTTCCTGGCGTACTACATGGCTTCCGCACCGGGCACTGGCCGGCTTTGCTTAGGCGAAAAGAGGGCCGAAGTGCTCAGCACAGAGAATTTGCCGGCGGGACTTGCGTATGATGCCTTCGATGGTATATCGAGAACGAGTCGAGCCAATCGGCAGGAAGTAGCCAATATTCGTAAGCTAGGTGGCGAGACCAAGGGCCTACGGAAGGTGACGTTTGAGACAGCTCTGGAGGACGGCAGGAAGCTGATCGATGAGGATGTCGTCAGTGAAAGGGGTCATGAGATTAGCTCGAGTATTGCAATCATGGACAATCACGGTTCTCTGATTCATACTTGGAATCTGGACTACGGAAAGTTGCACGCGCGACGTGAGCAGCGAAAGCAGTGTCGTTCGTCGAGTATCTAGTTCTATGATCTAAAGGAAATCCTTAGACGCCGATCTTTCATTCCTGGATCATGAATCACTTTTGCCTGCCAAATGAAGGACAGAATTTCCTTTCGGACGAAGTAATAAAGTCATAGGAAGTCATGTGATCCCCCCCCCCCCTCCATGTAGGAAAGTGGACGTCTGTTAAGCCTGCAGAAGCTGCACATCCACATGATCTCATGACAGCATGCTATCATCGTAGAGCATGATCAAGATCTGGGGGGTTCTGGAACGAAGATACTTCACATCGAAGTATCGAGGTTGTATGATGGCGAACACGCTCATTTTGCTGCTGTTAGTGCAGACAAGGCCAGCAACGAAGCTTCACGAACTCTGGTTTCAACATCCCATCAGCTCTCGCTGCTTTGGCCAGTCGTGTCAAGCACGCGGAATAAACCAGCCGAAATCCACACAGCGATCCTAATCCGTCAACGCCTCCTCTATACAGTAACAGCTTGCCCTCAATCCATTTGCTGACATGCATAGAACCCACCTGGCCCCAGTCCGGCACAGTTCCCCGTTTCTGAAGCCGTGGCGTGGAGTCGTCGTGGCGTCATTCCATTCCACCACGGCAATCACTAATCAGGAAATGATCAAGTGAATAGCAAAGTGCAACAAAACCGTCGCTCCCTTTCTCCTCCACAGACAAGTCATTCGCATTCACAACTCGTCAATGAGCACAGACCGATGGATAGACATTACGCTCCGAACTTTGCTGGTATGACACTCCGGATCACCCGGATCACCCGGACCCCCGGCTGAATTACCCCTTCCCCAGAGAAAAAGCACACACCTCGGTCTCCTGAACAAGGCGCAGGCGAGATTTTGTGCCGCAACACGAAAGTGTGGAGTCTGGGAAAATGCCAAGGGGGCTTCTCCCTCTCAATTTCCCTTCGTTTCCAGGCACGTAAATCTCCGAGGCACCCAGCCAGAGACAATTCACGCTCAAACACTGGGGAATTCGCTCCTCCAAAATATGCCTTTTCTTGTCTTACCATAGGTAGCCAAGCTTTGACTAGCAAACACATCGAAAATCTTGGGAAAGAGACCGTCGGAATGGTGCGAAGTTCAATTCATACACTGAATGATCATGGTCTCTCAGTCTCCAGCCAATCATACATCGACATTTGGGGCCAAAATTTCCTAAACAGGAAGGTACCCGAGCATTCGGGATCTTCGCGGCCGGGGACGGGGGGAGGCCGGGGGCAAAGGAATCAATTTACAAGCGAGACAGCATGGACAGTTATTTTTGTACACTAGATACAACACAGGCTGGGGTTTTACTTCTGCCGTCTAATTTCGGTGTTTACATAATTACGAAGTTGAATTAAACTGGGGAAATGCACATGTCCCGGCAATGGGCAAACGTCGCCATGGCCTAGTGAAGACTCTCGTTACTACGTAGAACGGATGTGAAAGCCCTGGGAGATCATGACTTGACCACCCAAGGGGGAAGAATGACTTATCACACAAGAGGTCAAGGCATAGGATTTCAAACGGTGTTTGTTTGTTTTTGTAAAAGACTGAGTGTCTGATTTTTTTTCTGCACACGATGAGTCTATAGAACCAATGCGGTCTTCTACTGCTCCCAAAGTGCGTTACCGCCGCTGAGCCATAGCGAAATTTCCTCTGAGTGAGTATCACCGAGGAAAAGTCCTGGTGCTGCCCAGATGAACCAAGAACTTCGCGTGTTACTGTTTCGGTTCCTTCCAAAACGTGTACCGTTCCAGTCCATACCGTCTCGCCCCTTTTTGACATAAGAAAATAAGAATAAAAGACTCCCCTTCACAGGAGTATCTGCTAGCAATTTGTTCTGTTCTCCCTCTCGATCCTGGACAGCGCAGGGACTTGAGGACCTAAGTCACTCTGCCCACGTTGTCTCTCCTAGACGGCGCAAGCTGGATCAGTGTAACCAGGCGACCCGATTACGTAGAGGGCACACCCGACTAATCCAGCACCGTTGGTTCGTTGATTTCCGCACCCGTATTACTTCCTCCATCGCAGGTCGATGTGCAGGTCCCTGAATTTGAGCCCCCACCCCATCGATCCTCCAATGCCTCCGTGCCGGCCCCATCCAAACGCGTCACAACCTCCTTGGCGGGAATCAAGCCTCGTCCTTGGTTGAGAATCAAGTGAAGAACCTTTTTGGTGACGATTGATCTTTTTGAATCGTTTTTGGGGGAATGTGGGTATAAACAGCCTGCCTGACAAGAACCCCAATGTAAGGCGGGCTGGGTGTAATAAGAAATTCTGAACATGCCGAATCGAATCGAAATCTTGAAAACAAGGTATGAAGAAATGTGCACATGGACCAAACCAAAACTCGCTAAATGCCCTAATCGCTGTATCCAGATGCAGTCTTTTTTTGGGGGTCCGTCTCCGATGGAATGATACACTTCAATATGCCGGTGGTGGGAATATGCAAGGACCTTTGGCCACTATATTCAGTGGACTAGGCAACGATACAGTTGAAATGAAGTCGACGAGGCTATCTTGAGACACTTCCCGACGAGATTTAGTGTCCGGCCACTGCGTGCTGGGCCTCGAAGTACGACACAAGCTGTGAGGTTGCTTGAGGAGGCCTTGGGAGCCCAGCTTGAGGTGTGGGTGTCACAGGACATCTTGAGTATGAGTCGCCTTGTCCATTCACACCAAAAGACGCACCATCGGGAGTAATGGGCGGTGTCATGTAGCCGTCGGCAACGCCTTGTACAGCACCGAAGCCCTTGGAAGGAGTACTGTAGATGTCTGCAGTGTGGGCGGAGCCATACTCGGCGGGAGGGGTGGCTGGGCCGTTGGCTTGGGGCTTTGCAATGGCGGCTTGTTGTGCTAGGAAATCGGCGAGCTTGGTCGAGACGCGAGAAAAGTGGTTCGATGAGTACTTGCGAGACAACGTAACGGATGGTTGATGCAGGTGTTGGGACAGTGTGAGCAGTGTATCTCTGGCATCGCGGTCCCACTCGCCGTCGTTGACCTCGGGTCGGGAAAGGATGGCTCGTGCGAGGGCGTGCGAGGCGCGAGCCATGGTCGATGGCTTGGTCGACACAAAGTCACGGTGGTAAAGGGCGATCTCGCAGATGTAAGCGGTCATGTCTCGGACCTCGCGATCATCCTGCTCGTCAGCCCAGATGATGGACTGGAAGAAGTCTACGGTCGGATGACCAATGTTCCACTCGAGAGTGTTGAGAACGTGCATTTCCATCTGCGTAAACATGCCAGCATCGTAGAGGCCGCAGCACATGTTGTTCAACTCGTTGATCTGAGGAACCCGATCCTTCTTGTCCCCATACTTGGCAGCAATCAACAGCGCTGCACAGCCAACGAGCTGGTAGTGTTGCTTGTACACGACACGCTTTGAGCAGTATCTGTCGAGCAAGTTGATGGTCAGGAACAGCGTCTCCCGCAGAAGGGAGAAGGCTGCATGTGCCTCGATCAGGAAGTCAATCAGATAAGGCCGCATGAACCACTGGATTTCGCGTTGCATGTCAATGAGGTTGGCATCGGGCAGAGTCTCGTCCTGTTGAATTATCCCAGTCAGCATTTTCTCCCCCTGACTCGGAGTAATAGGGGCATTTCAGGGAGTTCAAGACCCACCTCCATAGCCCGAGCATGCTGCATGATGTCCTCGAGGTATTCATCGCTAGCGAGTCGTGACAGTTCGTTGGCGATTTTGATTTGCCTCTCAACCTTTGCGTCCCATTTCCTAGCCACAGCGTTTTTGGCACTCTCTGCGGAAAAGGGGTTTATTCTTTGGTATTCACACTCAAAGACCTCCTCCACTTGCATTTTGTGGGATGCCATCTTCACTGTGTGTGTGGTGTACGTGTGAAAGTACCGTCTTTGAGAATCTTTCGAGGATGGGCAGCACTCCGGAATGACGGTGTGCAAGTTCTCCAGGAAGCTTCGAGTACCGTGGCGGATGGCGTGTTGAAAATTAAACAGATCGGCTTCCTCGAAACGAGATACCGAGATAATGAATGTGTTGTTTCGGTGTACGCAAAGTACAGGGCAGTATTAAGTCAGACAGTCGGTCTGGTCTACACGAGAGTCGACTGGAGCTGGTATTAGTATTATCAAAAAAGAGAGTGGTGATGATGTGATGTGCATCAATATCAAGTAAATGAGTGGATGCCCGAGTAGTTGGAGAAATGAGTGGACAATGGCCGATGCCAAACAGATAAATAAAATAAAGAGATGAGATGGAGTGGGAAGATTTGAGAAGTGTCGAGAGCCACGGCCGGGACGGGCTAAGATGATGAATGGGGATTGAGAAGGTGGCCGGGAGCACAGGCCGTCTTGAAAAGTGGATTCACGCCTTGCCAGCTTCCAATGGGAAATGGAAGGTGGACTAGGACCGTGGACTGTGGGACTGTGCTGCAAGCTGCAGCTGCACACGGCTCTCTAAATGACCGACATGGATCTTGATCAGCCTCGAGTTCTCACAAGTTCTTCGTCTTCAGGGGTCCAAGACAAGATCTCGCAATCAAGGAAGGGAGCTTTTTTTTCTGGTATTTTCCCACTTCACAATGCTCGCCCGGGCGTATTGTGTGGTTCACTCGATCCTTCCTCACGCCCTCACCGCGCTGGCGGCAGAGCGGCCTGCCAAAAAAAAATGCCGGGTTGATAGGGACACTGCTGAAAGTCACTTGGAAAAGTGCCTGAATGGCACATTCTTGCGCTTCCCTTGACTTCCCAAACCTCGCAAGCCACTCTCCAGACCTCAGCAGGCAGTGAACAATGCACAAAGACAACCCAGGGCAGACTGTAAACGAGACTAAGAGGGGGTGGATCCCTTACCAAAGGGGTGGACTGGCCTCCCAAAGCAGAGATGACACAATTCCTGAGGGTCGGGTGGGAGCGACGAATTAACGTTTCCCACAAGGCACTATTCCTCAATTGTTCAGATGAGGTCGATGGTGGCGTGTGTCTGTGAAGGGAGCGTCGTTCATGTTAGAGATGAAATTCGACAAATCTGTTTGTGAGGATTGAACAGGAAATTGCAACATAGCCCACGTGGGACCCGCCTGACGTAGGAGGGTCTTGCTGAGGCCAAGGCATTGGGGGGTTTTCCCCTTTATTGTAACCAACTTTGGTCTCGGGTGTCTCGCCCAGGTTGTTTAAAGGAGAAGATGATAAGATGGTGAGGTGTGTGACTGATGGGCGACATACCTCAACAACACCTAGTAGCTTCAAAGCTTCACCGAGATGAAGATCATGTAGAGCACAATGCACTAGGCTGTCATCAATTGATGCTATTGACCTTCTCTTTCTTGTTTGGTGACACTGTAAAATGTCACACGCTTGGGTCCCAGATCCAAAAGTTCGTTACACCTTGGCTTCCGTGGCACTAGACGAACCTCACAAAGTGAATTGAGGGGTCGAATAGATAGGGAGGGAGGGCCGGAATGAAGGCACTTCGCAATCGTCTTGGCGGTGCGAAGGGATCGGAGTGGGTGGAGATTGGAAGATTCCTCGTCGTCGAGTCGAAGAATTCCGGTTGTGTGGGGAGAGATGGTGTTCGAGGTACAGATTGGTTGGAATGGAAAAGGAGTCTCGGCCCTGAGGGAAGTCGAAGTATATAAAGGAGGGGTTTTAATTCCTCTCTTATGCCTGTTCAACCCAAGTTGGTCTTGCCTACAGCCCTCAAATTCCAAGTCTTTTATGGTCTGCACCTGATCCTGTCCTGATCCTGTCCTGTTGCTGTGGCTGTCCGAAAGGAACTGCACGGCTGCAGCAGATGCTGGTCCTGGGAATTGGCGTCGGGGGAAATGTCGACGGTGCCCAGTAAGGAGTTGGGTGGGAGTGGGTGATAGTAGTCCTTCCCTTCTTTTCTCGTGTCAAGAAAAGAAGATGGCGGTTTGGAAGGATTGGATGACGGGCGAGGGGAGTGGAGGGGATAGAATGAATGGCGGATAAGAAGAGGGCAAGGGAAAAAGAGAGGGAGAGGAGAAGCAGATATTTGCAGGTGTAGGCGTAGAGAGGTGAGTGGAGGTGCAGGTCTGTAGGAGGTGGGACGCCTGCGAGCTGAGGGATTGGCCAGCACTGTCCATCTCGTCCCAAGCTGCATTTTCCCTTGCAGGGAATGCCCCATGGAACAGATGCTCCAGTTCAAGTCTCGTCACTGCACAGGACCTGCCCACTGCAATTGCAGGTGCTTGCAGGGCCCGCAAACGGACACGGTGCAGGTAAGCCCGCTGGGCAGGGCACCTGGGCACGGTTGGGTACCTTGCCAGGACATGGGCTTCAGGCCAAGGCAGGGGTAAGTAGCTCCAGGAGAGCGGGCAGGGACCAGTGTGGCTAGGACCAGGATCACTTGTTCCTTGGCTTTTAGTTCAAGGTTCCCTACCGAGGAGAGCTCTCTCGCCTCTCAGTGGGTGTGTGGCCCAAAAACAGCAAGCCACAGCGCTGCACTCACTTTTTCGCGGCACGGACGCGTTATGGTGTTCAATACTTGTCAGCATCACTAGAAAGAAGAGCTCCGAGCTTCAGTCCATACATCATCTGGCTTCGTCCTCGTCCTCGTCCTGTCTTGTCTGTCTCGTGCCCCAGCCGGATGAAGGCGGGCAAGTGTTACAGAGCTTGTCGGGCCAACTCCCAAGCGAGAAGAAAAAGTTACTATGTAGCAGGCCATCGTTCAGTGTCAGTTCGGTGTCAGCGTCAGGAGATGCAACAGTGCAGCCGGTTCGTTGTGGACTGACCGCAACGTGTACGGAGTACGAACGTACCTTGACTCCACCTCGTGCCTTGGCTCTCACCATGCCTCTCACATACGCGTGCACACACACACAAGCACGCACTACACGCACAGGCACAGCTTACTACTATGTACGTACCTACCATGGCACCAGGTACCTTGCGGTCAAGACACGGCGGTAAAGCCGTGCGCTTGCAGATTTGCAGTGAGAATCCATTCCGCGGAACAGGGCTTCGCTGCATTTTCGATCTGCTTGTGGAGCCATCTGCCACTGTGTACAGATGGGGTGGACACGAACTTGGGAGCTCTATTGCATACTATGATATACTTAGTTAGACAAGTAGTACAATCCAGCAACATAGCACAGTAATACATGTCGTCCATGCCCTGTTTGACGTCTTGTACTTCCTCTCGTTCGTGGGTACGGTGAGAGGAGTTGGTCCAACTCACAAACGCCAACAATTCACTTTTGCCTTGTTTTCCATCATTCATTGGATTGAGCAGACACAGTATTGTCTGTTGCTCGATCGTTGAAACGGAACAGTCCAATACACCACTGCCTAGACTTCCACGCGCAGCCGATATCCAACCATATCCTAGCCCGCTAATAAATCCCAGCAAACGGCAAGCATGCCTTGGTTTTGAACAGATACCATATTAAGTCTACTGGCCTGAACGCGGCCAAAACTCGACGTCCCGGGGTAGTCGAGCGAAAGTGAAAACAATGCCCTTTTCTTTTTAACGATTCCCATGGAGATTTGCCAGGTGTCTCGTTAACACCTGAGCAATCAGTCTCGGAAGATCCAGGAAACATGATCTCCGCCCAGGAAAGACCCCGTCAAGATCTGGTACTATACCAAGCACACCGGTTACAGCACTTAACCTTGAACATTAGAGGCACATGTCCAGCGTTGGTGCAAATTGTGTTACAAGTTGGGGAAGCGTAGCGAAATAGCGCCAACCTTCTGGGTGAATGCCCAGATATCAGGCACATCACAGCAGTATCACAGAAAGGCCGGTTTCCACGCCCTGCTGAAGTGTTGCATCTGAGATGTTGCATCCGAAAGTCACCGTAATGACACGGAGCTTCCTGGAGCCCCTACTAATTCGGTCGCAGCCACCCGAGCCGGCAGCCCAAAAAGTTATTGTAGCTCGTGTGACAAGTGGCGAGGGGAGAGGGAGATGGAGAGAGTCCTTGTGCCACATCATGAGACCCCCTTTGGAAGGATCAACTGAAGGATCATAAAGGGTCCGCTCGCCTCACCCGAGGCAAGATTGACAGTGCTCTACGTATGAAACTTTCTCTGCTGTACCAACTATACCCAATGTTTTACGTATGCAGGAGTTTCGGTATGGCAGGCCCACAGCTGCCCGAGCTGATTGAAGATCCTCGGCGACTGCATTGCGGCGTCGGCTTCCTGACTGGTAGACCGGCTCCGAATACTATGTTTCGGACGTAGTACATATAGGGCTACGCTGGCAGTGGCGATATGTATTCATAGGATACGGAAGATCAATGAATCCCAATATCGCATTCTCATATAGTTCGACCTTCGGCCTGAACCGTGAAGCAGTATGAGTCAAAGAAGTTGTTCTCGGGATTTCCATCTCTACAATACCCGTGTACGGCTTTATGCCTTCAGCAGCTGGAAACCTGCAGAGCCTACCTGCAGGTAGACACACACACAGATTCGCTCAGCCATTGGCATTGTCCACACACACGGTAATATGCTGCACAGATTCATCCGAAGGAGACGTGGGATGCGCGTGGTGGGTGGAGCAAACAGGATTGCGAGGCGCGGGCTTGGAAGCGGTGATGATTTGATGGATGAGGAAACGATCCGACCGGTCAGGGGGAAAAAGAGGCAACCTCGCCGCTCTGCCGGCTGCAGATGGTTGTCAATTGTTCGTTTAATACAAGCTAGCTAATGAACGACTTGGACTAGGCCAACAGAAACCTAGCAGATAAATTATTCCCGATGCACGAATTACCTAGGTACGGTGAGGAAGGCCCAACCTCATCCGCAGAAAATTGGTCTAATAAGTGGATTTTGGGTCGAAGTGGACCGTTGGTGGCCGTTTCTTTCTTTGTGCCGACGGGACCAGGCTTGCCTGGCCAGAAAGAGGTCTGCGTGGTGCCTCTGGTCAAGCATCTTCCCAGTCACAATGCATCAATCTTATTGAAATTGGACAATGACTTGTCAGGCTCTCCGTTATGGAACCGCCTAACAGAATTCTCATGACAATCAGACATGCAGGCGTGCGGATTTCGTATTATGATATCTATGCACACAAGAACAGTGTAATTTTCTTTTGGGGGAGGTACACTTGTTAGAATCGTGAGAATCGTGAAACCGATACTGTGCCCTTTACCGGGTGCCTTTGTCGAGAGTCTTGCGCACGACCTCGGAAATGGCTTCCGCGTGTTCAGCCTGGTCATTAACTTGCACCAGGCGGCAGCGGCAGACCGGAGAATCATGCAAAGCGCCCGAGCTTCCCCAGAATGAGATCTTCGAACGTCTCTTCTTCAAGATTTCTAGGCCTTTTCCGCAACTGAGCTTCTGATGCTCCTATCGGCTTTCACATCACTAATGAAGGCGTCGGCACGCCTGTCAACGATCTCCCATATACTACTGTAAGGGACAAATCAATTTAAAAGAAGAAGAAACAAGCAGTCACTGTACACACCTCAGCCCCAACACGGGGAGGGGATCCAAAGAGGTTGCATGTCACCGGGAGCTATTTTAGATCCATAGATTTGGCTGTACGTACAGTACAAGCGCCGTTAGTCACCCTGTGACGTTGATGTCTTGGATATGACACTTTTGTCATAAGCATGAACGCGACGCGTAAAGTGGCTTTTTCGTCAAGAGCCTGAATTTCTAGATAATCACCGCAGCCAATTATACGCTCTACCGACTTGGAGGCTTCCCGGCATTGACCATTGGTATAATCTGACACCAGCTGCTCGGACTTTCATTAGTAGGAAAAGCCAAAAGATAAGATGCCTTCATCCCGAGTGAAAGAGTGCAGTCAACGTCTCACAACGCGAGAATGGCGCGAGAAGCAGATGGCCTTTGATCTGTGGATGCCAATATTTGGTTGTCACTTCGCGAAGCAAATTTGTGCATGCGCGACCTGCCCAGGCGCGTTTTCTACAACGTTCTTAGAGATCAGATACACTCAATCAACGCTCGGCAGGCTGAAGGCGAGGCAAGGTTTGGTACAAACCATCCCACGCCGGGTTGTGCATTGCCCAATGTCACTAAGATTAGGGGTAAAAGAGGCAACGCGTGTGCACCACGAGAACCACCAAATTCAAACCGTGGCGCTTGGCCGGCCTGTTCACTGTTTCCATATTTTCAAGCCACAGCAGCGCCGCGGGACTTCCGTTGCTGGCCCCTGTTAAGCTGTTTTAGTGTCTCGGCCAACTTTGATATGCAGGGCGGTACGTACCGATTTGAAAATGGATCTTGAACAGGTCTTTCCCCAGGAAACGCTGGCCGAAGATGATGGCGTGGTGCCGCCATGTCGGAATCTCGGAAAGGTTGGTCAACACCTGTTGGGTCATGGATGCTCGATTGCCATCTTGTTGAGGGGTTGTCGTGACAATGTTGCGCGGCGGCTTGCACAAGCAAGCACAAGATAGGGTTTGATCGTGCGCACTTGAGATGACGGACGAGGCGTGTGCAGAACGAAGACGACCCACAATACCTCATCTCCTTTTCTTTCTGTCCCGATCAAAAATCTGACGCCAGGTTTCACAGCCTCTTACAGCAGCGATTGACAGGAGTCAGCAATATCAGAATGCAAAAGCAAGTCCGCCTGCAGATGGTGAGATTTCGACAAAAGCTTCGTCACAGTGTCCAAACTGCCAGGACTGCCCGGCTGCTCACAACGCGCATTGTGCGGTGTGTCCGACAGGCCTGATGCAAGCAACCAAGCGAGCATGCGTCGATCCCAGCGCACCAATGGCCCATACAGTGTCCGGAGGTTCGACTCCTTTCGAATTTGCAACTATTGCAACGCCGAAATTTGAATCTGATGGTGCATTGCAAAGAAAATCCAGCATTGAGCTAGGTGTATCCTGTTCCTCAACAATAGCGTCAACATCCCCTTTACGGACGCTCCAAAAGATTGCCGTTCCGTCCGATCTTTTTCCTGTCGAGCTGTTGTCAAGATTGCTCCCGTTGATTTAGGCACAACCAGCAGACACTCCCAAGTTTTCATTGTCCAAAGGCTCAAGGATGCTATCGGTGTAGCTGCAGGCCTTACCTTGTTGTTCGGCTTAAACTATCTGATCTCAATGTCACCGTTGCGGCCCTTGACCTGGTGTCTTTGGACGCCGTTGCACCGGCCCTGATAACTATCATCGTCGTGCTACTATGGTACTTTGTTTCTGACGCCCGGTCTAAGAAGAACGACCTCCTCGTTTTTAATGAGTTGCATTAGTCGGCACTAAGCGTGTTGATGAGTGAACAAGAGCCAAGTTCTTGATGATAGATTTATCGGGCCCATCTTGAATTTTTCTTGCCAGCTCGCACCTTGGGGGCAGTTGCGCCGTTGCATATCCTGCATCTAATATGATAAGAAATCATCAGGCGGCGTAGAAACTGAATCTCTCACCATTCGGGGTGATCACTAGGTGATCTCCCGCCAAACGTGCCAATTAGACGGTACAAAGCAACCTCTCTGAAACGCACACACAAGCTTAGGTTAGGTAGTCACACCCTCCATCTTGATGTGCCAACTCACCGATAGAAAGCGAGCCCTCGCGCCGGCGCCGTTGCATCCGACGATTAGAGCGTGCCTCCCAACAACCTGTTTCGTAACAGGAGTCATGAGGTGACCATAGCACCATTGGTTCACTGATGACTTGCTGTCTTGTCCCTGAGAGATCTTGAGATCCAGTCCGGCATAAGCTTACACAGCTAGGATCCGCAACAAGCGGTGACGATCTGTTGGCGAGCGGTGTCCACAACATCGTGATCCGACCTGGAGCTATACCTAGGTAAGACCATTTTTGGGGAAGAAAGCAAGATCCTCCCGTCAGTTGACATGTTGTTCGTCGCGACATCGTGCAGCTGCAGGAATTCCACTGGCCAATACTGCTCCTTGGAAATTTCCCTGCGAGGAACACAGTTCGTTGACACCAATGCCAGCGCATCTTGCCCGAGATCCGGCGAAAATGTGGGGTAGAGGCTAGTTGCAGTTCCCCCTCCCCTGCGCTGCCCTCACCGTAGTGCGAGGGAACGAGACCCGGTAATTCGGACCTGCAGGCGTTCTTCGAATGTTCTGTGGACTTTTGACAAGTTCGGGGATTTTGTGTATGCAGAGGAAAAGGTGGAAACTCGGAGGCTGGGCAATCAACGGTATATGGAGCTTCAGAGCCACCGAATCCTGGAGACGCGTGGATGTCTTGCGAAGCTGCGAAGCCTTGGGCGGCGGAGTTCACGATAGCCGCGAGTGGAGGGACCTACTCACTGATGATGGCTCGGCCAGGTCCCGCTGGCGGTGAGGGCGGTAAAGTTCGAAGGACAGCTGGGACGGTGCTGACAATCCAGGATTTCGCACCAGCGCCTCATCAACAAGATGCGCTGTGCGTTTCGAATACGTTTTGCGTCGGGTGAGTCAAGAATACTGGCTGTTGATCAAGACCCAAAAACCAAAGCTAAATGATTACTGTGCGTGTGGAGAGACCATGGCCGAATTATGGCCAAATATACCTACTGTACGACAAGTGGCCACTGTGCCGGATTCTTCTCTGGGCATGTTTCAATACATGACGGGCAATATCGAATTATTATCAAACAATGAGACAAGCCATGATTATTGAAGCTATCTTACTACTTGCACATCGGGTAATCTATTGTGTGTGCTTTGTTTACAACTGTCAAAAGTGTCAAGCCACTTTTGGCGTGGGTCAAGCGGGATTAAGCGGAAGTGACAGAGGACGGCAGATACTCGTCACCTCATCGTGCATCGTGACTAGACGCATTACCAGACTACCCAGTTGATTCTGCGTACTCTTTCCATTACCAACACCGCTATAATGTGGAAAGGAAATGAGGCAATAAGTTTTTTGTGAAGTAATAAACGGCTTCGCCGGTATTTCCCCATATCTTCAAAACATGGGAAAGTGACTTTGGTACTTCCGAGTCTTAGTTCCGTTTTCAGCCTCACGTGGCGGCAAGGTCCCTCTTCCCTGCAACACTCGTTCGACGGTTGTCGCGCCTGCAGAAAAGAGAGATACGCTGACCAGGGTAAGGGTTCAAGTTTCAATCTGAGCCTGCAAGAGCGCACAGACTTTCAACACATGAAGTCTTCACGATGTGATGAGCGTTCCTCCCCGCATTGAATCCTCCGTACACGTCAATAACGACCAAAAATAGACCTGGCAGTGCTGGAAGTTATGATTCGCATGCTTGCTGCAAGACATTCGCACTCGTCTAGGTAGGTAGGTAGGTAGGTATTCGGGAGGCTAACATCGTAGGGTCACTACGCTTGGCGCGGACGTAGGTTCCTGGCGATCACCGCCTGCGCCATCGAGCTATGAGCTGACAGCACGACTCAAGCATACGAAATGGCTGGCGCGCACGCGTGCAACATGCTGTCAGGTACGGGCACTTCGGGCTTCCACAGGCTAGGACCCGTACAACATCGAGGGGGGCCTTATCGTCTTGTATTTCTTTTCCTGCCAGCAAAACCTTGGGTCCTCGAGCTTGGTCCTCGCTCCAATACCAATACCAGCACAGACTGTCTCGGCCAACCTCGTTTGACCATGTCAGCCGCTCCGGAGCAGGTTCCAACTGGCGAGCCGAACGATTTTCAGTTTGGTCGACTCAAGAATCCACTGAACTGACTTTTAATGGAGCCTCGCCATTCGTTTACAACAGTACAAGCCGAACGTGATCTGTATGGACTGTGGGTAGCACATCGCTTTCACCGCTCACACGGCCTCAGCCAACAGGAGCTTGGCCATGCTGGAGATAAGAGCAAATCATACATCAGTTCACAGTGAGATTTCTGCAGCCTCGCCCTTGCCTCGAAATAGGACCCACCTGTACGCGTTGTGGCGTACAGTGTGCCTTTCGACTTGACCCAAATACCCCTACCAAATCGTGTGCCCCTTGGCCCCTGTTGCTGCATACCGGCCTCCTCAACCACGGATTGGGGGCACACTGGCCTGTTATTATGCAGCCTTTGCAGAAAGGGTGGGTTGCGTCCGAAGATTTGCTCGAAACAAGCGAATCATTCCAAGCTCATTTGAGTTTTTCGTTACAACTTGCCAGCCATCAATCGAGTCAATGGTATCATCGTGGATGGAGTCCGCAATGGGTTTGAAGCACGGGAGAGACGATAGCAAGGAAAGACATATGTTCCCAACCTCTCATTCCTCGATTGCTGCGACCTTGCAGATGCAGTAATGCCCCCTCTTCTACCAGTACTGGCAACATGGACAACGGAGGCAGACACTCTCTTTCACGGCCAGCTGCTTCCGTGCGACACTGACAAACTTCTATCCAAGCCTCTGCCCTACTCGTAAGGCAGCATTCACCTTGGCACTAGCCAGTCAGCATCCAGTCCGTTCAATCGCATCAGCGTCCTTCTTCGCGTCGTCACCTGGGGAGGCTTCGTTGAAATCTCAGATCCCAACCTTCAGGGAACTGCATGCAAGCCTCCTGCACGGCTACGGCACACTGTCGAGATCGCGGCACTGTCCGTACCCCGCGTTGGAGACCAGACCGGCTCCGCCAGCGCTCCGCAAAGCAAGAATTTCTTTCACTTTTTAGATGTCAATGGCGCACGCTTGCGGCGGCTTCTTAGGTACCTACCATCGTCCTTTTTCTCCATGACTAATGACGGACCGATATCCCCGTGCTGGTAATGTATCTGATCCCCTCCGATTACATCCTGTTTCAACAAAAAGTGTGTGGCATGATCCGACGACGCACGTCAAGCCTTGCTGGGTCCGTGACGCGCCGGCGGCGTTGCACTGCAGCTGACTGTCGCGAGATATGCGCGATTCCACGTCTTCCTACTCTCCTCAGACGAACACAAAATGCTACTGTGTATTACAGAGTCTCGCGTCAGCTGGGCCGTGCGAAAGAATCCACGCCGGTGATCCTCGTCTGAGCCTGCCCGCAAGCCTTTGCCCAAGATGTCATCGTTTGCTTTATACCTCCGAGGCAAATTTATTGGACAGAAGTGGCAAAGCGGCAAAGTGGTCGGGGAACATGGCGCACACACAAACCTTCGCGGTCTCGGATTAGTCTGCCCGGTTCCAAATGATCAGGTCTTCCTAGTGATCTACGGGATGAGATGCCGTCATCTCGGGCACAAGACCGTCTCTTGGGCAATAATGGCGACAACGCCGGAACAGACATTAGCGACCTAATACCGCCTATCAATTGAGCGGCGAAGTCGTTGCGATCGTCAGCGGCCCGTCACTCGAGGATTCTTCGCCACAATCCCACATCCCATTCGTTTCAGGGTGCCTCTCGGATGGTGGTTGTGTGGGGTTTGCCAACCTTGCTGCGAACCCGAAAACGATCAAGGACGTTGCAGTTGGCCAAAGGACTCTGGCGGATTGGCTGTCGAGTCGTGGGAACGAGCCGGGATGACGCGCTACGGACGCGCAAAAGAGCTTGCATTAGACGCGTCGCTCCCGCACCGCAACCCCCCAAGCTTTCGCTGTACGCACTTTAGCGCCGCTGCCAAGATGGCTGAACCTGTCAAGAAGCGAGAATGACTTGTAACACGCTGCTGAGCCAGCACAAAAGTGCGAAGGAATCACTGGCAGCCAACGACAAGGCTATTTGTCCTGGCCTTGGAGTATGCAAGTGCGCGCTCTCAGACTCCGCGTCTATTCTGAACCCTACTAGTTGCACCTTACTATTCGATGTCGACATTCCTCGCCTTGGTGAGCAGGAGACAAGATCAGGTCGAAATACAGGCTCGCAGCCTCGTTCCAGTTGTACGACTGTCGGAGCCTCTAAAGTGCACCAGTGTGTCATCAGCTGAGCCAACTCGCGACCCTGTACCAGAATTCGATCTCATATCTCGTCCCTAGGCGATAAAACCCCTCTTCACCGCTTCACGGCTAAGCAAGAATAAGTCTGTTAAGCCTCCAAGGTCTTATCATTGATCCAAAAAGTCAGGTGACATTTAAGGAGCAAGGCTAGCGTTTACGATTCGGCAATGGCCTTCAAGACCGAAGGTGGAATGAGGTCTGCGGACTAGTCGGTAGCAAGATTGCCGTTTACCAAGGAACAAGCGTTCCTGGCGTGTTGCATGCTTGGCTACGAAACGGAAACTTGATGTGAGGGCAGATGCCTACGCTTCGGCGTGTACGGATCGCCTACCTTGTTGGCGACGACTTGCAATTGGCCTCTTTCATGGATTATGGGTCAGAATCACCTCGCGCTACAAAAGTTGGCCCCAAGAAAATTGGAAACCCCGCCTCGGGACTACGACCTTGATGAGCCTTTTCTTGTAAAGATGATACTCTTTCGAAAGACCCTGGGAAGCAATACGAGGTAAGATCGTGAATCCTCATGTTTTTCGAAGGAACACACTGGGACATCTGATGTTCGTTGACACCCTAAGTTGGATGGCATCTGGACCAGTCAAAATGGAGTCTGAGCCGAGCTGAATATCGTCCCGCAATTTTGAAATGACAGTTCGATAGATCTGGCACTTTTTACGTTGCAATAATGGCGAATCGTCGGGAATAACTAGCTGCAGCTCTTCCAGCCTCCTCAGTCGCGGCTATTAAGATTCTGCAGAAGACCATCATGCTTGTGTCCCTGCACTGACGAACCAGCTACAGCCTAGAAAAAGATGCCAGATTTCCAACTCGTTATGGTACATGGTTGGCTGTGCGTGACGATGTCGTAACGTATGCGAAATGGTACAGCCCTGTGAGTGAACCCCTTGCTAGCTGCATTCCTGTCACATTATTGGTCAGAGCCCTGGCTAAACGGCTTCCTAGTCGATAGTCCGTCGAACGAGTTGTAAGCAGGCCGCTACACAACATCCGGTTTCTTGGGACGAACGCACGAAGCTTGGAACCCGGTAGTGCTGCAATTGCGAACCCACACTTCATCACTGGCTCGAATGAGCGGGGGAAAACACCAATTTCGCGACGCAGGTTCGCGGCCGATCTATCTCAGGAAGCGACCAATTGACCCCAATGGCGTCTGTCATGGCGCCTGGAACCAGCATTCTTTGCAGAACTCATCTGCAGCCACAGCAGGGGCAAGCAAGGTTACCACGGCAGATCTAGTTTCCTCTCGGTGACAGCATCGGTTGTATTTAAAGAGTTGCTGCCAAAACCAACAGGCTGACTAAAACGCAACCTTCCCCTCAATTTCATCGACAGACACGCCAAGCTTCACATCCGACACGCTGTCACCGGCTCCCATTGGTGCATGTGTGTTCAGCAACCTCGCAAGGTTCAGAGTCTAAACATTGCTCCCGAAGATTGCCTTTGAGATGCTGTTCAAGGTCGTGATTGACCATTGCAACGTGCTTGCATACAGCTAAGGGTCGAGCTTGGCTGTCCAGAACCAGTCGCATTTGAAGTCTCTACTAGGCCCTGCAAGCCACAGCTGCTATTTAGTGATTCTGCCATGCCGTTAACAGATCAAGCGCTATATTTGGCCGCACTAACAACCACTTTACGCGTCAATCCATGAATTCGCGTGTGGGATACGCACCAGGTTTGTTGTGCTCCCTGTGCCCCCAACCTCCTCAATGAGCCCCGGCCTCTCTCCCTGGAAGGACAAGCCTTGTGGTAGATACCGAAAACTTGGCATATAGCTGACGATGACTACTGCTGGGCTTGCTTGAGGCCTTGCATGGTACGGATCAGGTCCAAAGGGCTTCCACCAGGTGTCAAATTTCCGGGCCGCACAGCAATGACAGCTCAGCGATAAAGAAAGGAGATTAACTGACATGTTACCAACAGGCATGGCGGGCGTGGCAAGATTTGACCGGGTTTCCTGACGGTCGATTTATGCCGCTCGGCAGCAAGCGTCTACAAGCTTAATGAGTATCTCGTGGGTTAGGGGATCACGCATGAACCCGCCCTAGGTGGATCCCAAATCGAACGTGGACAAAAGCACGCAATCGGAATGAGGAAAACCGAACGGCCAACCTTCTATTTAGCCTTCCTTGGTTCCAAAAAGCTGGGATTCGTACGCAGGACGATCAAATTTCCCAATGCCCGACGACGACGCCACGTCTAGGACAAGCACGGCGGCTGGAGAGACGACCTTCTTAAAGGTCTCTATTAAGAGTCACATCGTGCTTGAGGCCATTAAGCCGCTTAAGCGCCTTCGATATCTTGGGCATGATTTGAACACGTCGCAAGTGACCCGGTGAATAGCCTCGGACCGATCTCAAATGCAGAGTATGCGTGCGCATTGTGCATCCTGTTGGGAGATGAGGCTCCGCGATCATGTTCATGCGTGAGATGTAGACTTGCTCAAGGCTTAGGCACGACGGCAGCGTGCGTATTTTTAACCTACGTCGATTCCCGCTAGGCCTATGCCAATTCCAAGTCCGGCAGCAGAGAAGCCCGGTTGTCGCGTACCTATGCAGACTCGCCTCCTGTAGGGCATGAGTGAGTCAATCCATCTGGTATGCTGAGTCTGGAGGGGTCTTCACCTGGCGGCGTGGGGAGAAAGTGTCCGATGGCCAGTATCAGTGGTAGTAGTATGCAATAGATTACTCGACCCAGGTATGTTCTCAGCTGTCACCCTCTACACTGCGATGTGCAAAACTAGCGGCAGTTTGGAGTGCCCCGATAGCTCGGACCAGGTGACGCGAAGCAGCTGCCCGTTGCGTGGTATCTCTGCCGTGCGACTATGGCATGTGTCCGCGTTCGAGACATGGGTCTATTAATTCTATCTGGTTGGGTCCCGAGACTTGCGAAACCTGTGGCCTTCGTCCATATGTCTCAACGTGAGACGAGATATTTGCGGTGCCTGTGGAAGGCGATGACGTGAGGTCGCTCCAGAGCGTCAGGGCTCAAGTTGGCCTGAACATCGACGGATGGGTGCGTCTCGAATGGGCTTATGCGTGATCGTCGGCGTCTTCTGAAGACGGTACGCGTCCGTCACGAGATTGGCAAGTCCACATGCGTTTGTCGGCCGGATGGGTGCGGCACGAGAGCTGTCCGTCTTCCGCCCAGGGCGTCCGTTTGCTACGGCTCGTCGCAAGGCTGACGCCAGCAAGGCCTCTGGACTCTTCGGACACCAGGTTTTATTTTCGAGCCGTTGAAACCATTCCGTAACCCAGACGATCTCGCATGTCAACTCACACCACGGAGCCGCTCGCACGTGCGCACTAACTGTTCCATGCTGCGTTTGCGCAGATCACTTGCCAACGAGAAAAAAAACCGTCAACATTTTTCCCTGGGCTGATCTCTAACACTCAAGGCAACGATACAGTATGGCTGGCCAGCTGCTGACCCGAGCTGATGTTCCCGAGACAGTGACATGTCATGTGATGCAGGGCACTTGGCTGAGACAAAATCACACGCGAGGCACGCGAGAGATAAGTATCTCGAAAGCAAGGACCAGCGGTCTGACGTTTGATAGGCCACGTTGCTTCCGGCCTGTACTGTTGGCGTTCGGTGTGATTGTGTGCGAATACTCGGGCAGGTCGGGGTAGAGGACCCTTTTCAGACGAAGGACGGATGCCAGGGTTGAAGGTAAGTAAGTAGCCGAAGTAGAATCCCACTTGCCCGGGGAGGCGCTCAGACACTCGGAGATTGCCTCGTTTGTCTGGATTGTGTTGTTCAAGGTACACATGCAAGCATTTGTTGCCAGCCGGTGCTATTTCTCTCACCCAGAAACAGTTGCTCAAGAAACGGGACTTGCATTCCGGGGCTCGTGGCTTTCGAGGATCAATACTTAAGTATGGACTTTGATCGGCAGCAAACGGGAGGATCATAATGTCCAGGGGACGTGCCACGCTTATCCATGGATGACCATAGGTTTGTACTAAAGCCATCATGATCTGTGGCCCCACAGCTTATTGAGGGAAAGGCCAAAGCAACACTTATATGAGTTCCGAGCTGGAAGACGACCCTAAATATGCCTCTGGCAAGATATCGATCTGTGGTATAGTGTCATGTCTGCGGCCAAAAATTTCGATCAGGTCGGTCTGAGGAACAATGGCCCTATCGAGTAATGTTTGTATTTGTGTACAGGGTCTTTGTTAGTAACGTAGTGTCGTGATGCCGAGATGAATGCTAGACTGTCAGTCTATTAGGTACCTAGGTAGATCTCTCTGAAACCGCCGTTTATTTAAAGGTGCTGCGATATGCTTGCAGTGTTCTCACAAACGGAATGCGTAGCATTAGGCCGTCGATGTGTTCTCTGCGATGATGACCCAGCTGCTTCTCCTTGCGATGGAAGTTGGTGGGCAGCTTTTCCCCGTCAGATTTGAAACCTTCCAAGAGAATGGCGTATAAAACTACTTGTCGTCTGGACATGAATACATATATGAATTAGCGATCATTTATATGCCACTTGTTCCATCATCGATGAAGGCAAAATGGTGGTGTTCGGTCCTGAAATTCACGCCGGGGTGAGGGGGCCGAGTTGTAGTTGTTCTGGACCTGCTGATGAAATCCACAAGCTGCATGCCCAGGTGATTACTGTTCACCACACTTGTTCAACCAAAGCATGAAGCTCTCTGTCCTCAAGAACAACCAATACCGGCTCGTACCCTGGTACGTATGCGTCTGCGCCCCGTCTGATCGCCCAAGGATGCGCCACCTGCTATTGCACCATAGACTAGGTCTCTTCTCCCTGTGTGCTATCTATTATCGCGCTCCAATGCAGGCATTATTAGAATCAGGTATCACTCGGGGGTGGGCATGAATACCGGAGACATACTGATTATCGATGTTTTCCTTCTAGAGCTCAAATGGTGGTCAAAACGGTCGCTGTCCCGAAGTCAATGATTGAATGCGGCCGTTGCGCATATACCTAACTACCTAGGTAGGTAGGTTGGTAGGTAGGTTGGTAGGTAGGTAGCCTCTCGTGAAGGCAAGCCCGTGAAGCAGAAAATATGACTAATGGAATAGACTGTATGATTACGAGAATTTTATGTTGGCGATACCCTTGGTTTCCGAGCTATTAAATGACAAATTGTCGTTGACTAAGTCTTATCACGTCCACTAGAAGACTCAGAGGTATTTCAACCATAGGGACGAGGTGCCTGATATATTTGAGCATTTTCTCTCGGGTTTAGTCCTATCCAGCGAATCATTAATGGAAGGAGAAGTTGGTCCTTCTGGCTACTCAGTAAGGCATTTGTTGAAAAATTGTTTTCCCAGCTTCGCAGCGTCGTGGTCGTCAACTTGATTGGTATTACATTTCGCTATGCATGAGGTAGCTATATTCACTATACAACAGTCAACGAATCAGTAGATTTGGAAACATAGCTTTGGCTCTTTCACGTAAGTATAAGGACTTCAAGATAACCACGCGAACATATCCCCAGCCAGCTTCGGGTGGGGTACGCACTGGCGCAGAAATGTCGCTAGGGTGGTCATCACGCGATATATCCTTGGCTGGTCATATTACTCAAACGGTTCCTGGAGGCGACAGAGCCTTGAAAACGCATTAGACAGGAGTATCATGATCTGGGCCTAAATCCTCAAATGTGACGCTCAGGGATCATTGAGTAGGTACTGAGGTATCCCTACGAGCAATAGTACAAGTAGATCGGATATTCGTCACCTGCGTTGTAAGCAATACTAAGCTTGATAGTCCGGACGGATAGAAAGATCAAGGACACAAGCCTGACACTGATTCGCGAGCGTCTGGAGGTTTCGTCGAGGGAAAATGTGTAGGGAAGAAACATGCCCTTCTGATACAGCGCACAGTAGACCTGGGTCCACATGGAACATTATCACTGTCCAAGAAGGGGCAAAGAGACCACTAGGCTAGTGGCAATGGGTCTTTCTCATATAAGTACCTCGAATCAAGAAGGTTGGTAGCAGCGCAAACGTGAATCGCACAACTATTTAATTGAGTCTCCGCCCAACCAATCCATGCCTAAGCTCGCCATCTAACCCGATCTATATAGTGGTATCCTGAGAAAGCAGCCCGCCAAATGCAGTCCCAACGCATGCAGAACGTACCTACCCATATCCCAAGCTCCCAAAGAAAACATTCGCTCAGTTTGACTTTGCATTGCCATCGACGCCCCACCGCTTGCTCTCGTCACCATCTGTCCAGTCCTTCTCGACATAGCCCAGCGCTTGCTTCACCTTTTCCACAGTGGCCTTGTCACCAGTGTTCTTGCCGGCGTTGTCGCTGCAAGAATTTGTTAGACGATTGTCTTCTAGGTCAAAATGACCGAATGAGGATGTACAAACCTAATTTTGACAGCTTGATTGTTCGCCGCCGAGCTGAGCTTAATGACAATGTTCATTGGCGTCGACTTGCTACCGTCTGAAAGTCGGGTGAAGTCATTTGTCAGGAATGTGCCAACACCGAAAGTGGGTTGGAAGCCGGCATCCTCTGCAACCTTCTTGTACTTCAGACAAAGGTCGATGTTGAGTGAGTCGGAGAATACGATGGTCTTCTGGTCCTTGATGCCCACCCGGTCATAAAAAGCCCGCATGGTCTTGACAAAGTCCTCAGGGTCACCGGAATCCTGCCTCACACCCGTAAAGACTTCTGCGTACGTCTTTGGCTTCGGTTCCGTGGCTTCGTTGGCACCAGGGGCGTCAGGCAGCAACTCGACAGGCTTGTTGAAGGCCTTCAAGAATTCCGGGGTGCCAAAGGTATCAGTAAGCGCGATGGCCAGCACACCTTGTCCAAAGGAGCTCGTCCAATGGCGGAGGGCCTCTTCAGTGGCGCGAGCGTAGTCGTTCTTGATGGCGGCAATGCCCATGAACCACTCGTGTGCCACAGTACCGACGGGCGGAATGCCGAAGCGCATTGCAAGGTGCACGTTGGAGGTTCCCGAGAGCTTGCCT
Organism: Gnomoniopsis sp. IMI 355080; assembly: GCA_027946555.1. NCBI lineage: Eukaryota > Fungi > Ascomycota > Sordariomycetes > Diaporthales > Gnomoniaceae > Gnomoniopsis > Gnomoniopsis sp. IMI 355080. Next base: position 17,722 of record JAPEVC010000232.1, on the reverse strand, counting down.
GGGAAGCCAGCCTTGTGGGCCTGCTCGCTTGCTTGAACTAGACCCCTGAAGACAAGGGCTTGGGTGTGGTAGTCCCTCCGACGTCGAGTGCCGAACTCGGAGAAGATGCAGCCCGCCTCGAGCAGGGCCAAACCCTTTGCCTTTGCCTTTTCCTGTTGTCCATCATAGCTCCAGTCGGTGTCCATGAACTTGAAGTAGGCTTCGGACGTCAGGGCCAGAATGGGTATCTCGTAAAGAATTGTGTCGACCCATTTGCCCTTGATGTCCATATGTATGTCGCCAAGGTCTGTGGCTGCGTCGGTATCCTCTCCAACCGGTGTGAAGTGTATGACGACCTGTTCACGCGGGTGAAGGCGAAACTCCTCGAGAAATCTGATGTACTCCGGGTTCAAATACTTGCAGTGCTCTTGAAGGAACCTCTTCTCCTCAGGGAGGAGGGAGATGTTTCCGAGCTCTGCAAAGACGACAAAGGTCAGTTTTCATGAAGCTCCGTAGCTCTCAACATACCCTCGGCTTTCTCGACGTACTGGTAATCTGCTCGTCCAGCCACTTGTAGGCGGCTCGCGACAGTTTCTTGTCGGGGGTGCGATTGGTGAAGGCGTAAGTTACAGGGACATCTCGGAAGTATTGAAAGACGGCGCATTGCATAGTCAACTTGTAGAGATCGGTATCGAGGAAGGAGATGACACCCTCCGGGTAGGGTGAAGAGCTGTTGAAGTCCATGGTAGAAAGGAATCCCAAAGACCAAGACAAGAAGCGTAAGGGAATTGGGTTCTCTACACGAGGGACAGGCTGAGGCGAGCTGTAAGTGATCTCGGAAGACGCGGCGGGGCAGGTGACGCGGACGACTAGCACTCAGTTTATGCCTCAGTATATACGCGACTTGCCCGGGGCGGGGGAGAGGAAAAGAAAGGAATGAGAGAGAAAGCAGTTGGTCGTATACGGATCGTGTCAGGACATGTATGGCGGTTGAATGAGGAGGACTCTTCCTGTCTGTAGAGGCAGGTGAGAAAGCGTCAAGACTCATCCGCACTTTCCCATATTCAAGTGCCCCTCCTGTCGTCAGCCCTGAGGTGAGTGAGACAAGACAAGGAACAAGCTGTAAATCGCGTGGGGTGAGTGGGATCCATGCACCTCGCAGAGACATCGAACCCTGTCGGATCAGTGCTTGCCTGCCGCTCGGCGAGCCACCCCTGCAATCGCCTTCAAAAAGTTTTTGGATTTTCCACTGACATCGAGACTTGCCGCAGACTGACACTGCAGCGTTCTCTCTCGTCGCGTGTGTCCTCGAGCAGTATCCCCTTCCCTTTCGGTCTTTTCTGGCCACAAATACAGAGGGGAGAGCAGCAGAGTCGACGTGTTTGTCACCAGTCACAGTCAAAGCTCACCATGGACATCCACCGCTGCCGCTTCGTTCCCTTCCCGGCCTCACCAATCAACACCGTCGCCTTCTCCCACCCCCTCCTCAACTCCAAGCGGCCCGCCCGCCTCGCCATCGGAAGAGCAAACGGCGATATTGAGATCTGGAACCCCCTGAATGGCAATTGGTTTCAAGAGACCATAATACACGGCGGTCGAGACAGGAGCATTGACTCTCTCGTCTGGGTCACTGGCGACGACGAGACCTTGCCAGATGGCTCTGTCATCTTGGGCAAGTCAAGACTCTTCAGTATAGGCTACACTACCACCGTGACAGAGTGGGACCTTGAGAAAGGAAGAGCAAGGAAACATGCCAGCGGCCAACATGGCGATATTTGGTGCCTGGGCGCACAGCCCGCGCCCCCGAAAGGACAGGCCAATCGTATCGCAACAGCAGCCCAACCTCAGAGGCTTGTTGCAGGAACCATCGACGGTAGTATCGTGTTATACTCTATCGATGATGACGATCTCCAGTTCCAGAGAGTTCTCGTCAAGACTGCAAAGCAGAACATCAAAATGGTCAGCATTGCCTTTCAGTCTCGCCAAGTCGCCGTTGTGGGCTGCTCCGACAGTTCCATTCGCGTCTACGATTTGAGGAGAGGAGAGCTTCTGCGCAAGATGACCCTGGGCAAGGATCTCATTGGCGGCTCCAAGGACATCATTGTCTGGTCAGTCAAGTGTCTCAAGAACGGCGACATCGTGTCTGGCGACTCGACAGGTCAAGTTGTTATATGGGACGGCAAGACCTATACCCAGGCGCAAAGAATACAGGGACACAAGCAGGATGTATTGAGTCTGGCCACAAGCGCAGACGGGAGCTCCATTATCAGCGGAGGCATGGACCGTCGAACATCACTCTATCGCCCCATGGCTCGCGATTCTTCCCGGTGGCAGAGAGTATGGCACAGGAAATACCACGACCACGATGTGAAGGCCATTGCGTCCTTTGAGGGACAGGGCATGAGTATCGTTGTCACTGGAGGTCAGACTTCCAACATCCTGGGACTGCGTGACTTTTTACTGACTTTGTGATTTCTAGGCCCTGATGCTACACCTGTCGTTGCACCTTTGCGGCAAGCCGGAGTTGAAAACCATCGCACTCTGTCGCACCTGCCTCATTCCGTCCCGATACAGAGCGCCCCTCAGGCCCGATTCATCATTGGCTGGTGGGAGAGAGAAGTACACATTTGGAAATTGCGCCGCCCCACGAAGGATCTTCTAGACAGCGAAGACGTCGAACAGGGCATCGAGAACAACCGCAAGCTGCTCGCAAGAATTCTAATCAAGGGGGAGTCGAACATTACTTCGGCCGCAATCAGTAAGGATGGCTCTGTTCTAGTGGTTGCAACAGCCTCAGCCATCAAGGCATTCCATCTGACACCAGTTGAGAATGCGAAAGAAGAACTGAAGATCGGTCAAATTGAGGTCCCGACTTCCATCGGCAAGGACGGGTCTACGCTCGTCCAGATCTCACCCAACGGACAATGGCTTTCCTGGCTTCAAGACGGTGTCAAAGTACTTACGACCCGAATAATACGGGATGACTCTTCATCTGATGCACGAATTACCATACATCCTCGACCTGCGAAGCTGACCCGATTGAGACGAGACATCGCCAAGCATGTGCGTCTAGGCGGTCTGGGTAGCTACGATAGGCGTGTCACACACATTGCGTTTTCGCCGGGTAGCGACATTCTTGCCACCGCGGACTTGGCAGGCTACGTGGATACATGGGTGCTTCGGGACGGCGGCTTACAAAATGGCGCCAGCTCCAGTGAAGACGATGATGCGTCGTCCTCGGCATCTTCCGATGCTGACTCCGATGATGAGCATGCTACAGAAGCTGGTCCACGCTGGATTCGTAATCCCAAGGCTTCCCTCTTCCCAAAGCTGTCACATGCACCCGTTGTGTTGTCCTTCTCAGGGGACAATCTCGGCCCATCGCTTCGCGGCGAAGGCGGCGCAACGGACGAGCCCATCCTCCTAGCCGTGACGGCTGCCAGCCGCATCTACACGTTCCACCCTCTTGAAGGCGCCCTCACGCGATGGTCACGTCGCAACGGCGTATGGAAGCTCCCCGATGAGATTCGCGCCACGCGCGATCTTATTAAGGGCGCGGTGTGGCAAGGGTCGCGCATTTGGATGTACGGTGCGAGCTTTTTGTTCATGCTGGATATCTCACAAGACTATGCCGAAGGAGAGGCGCCGGCGGATGAGTCGAACAAGCACAAGCGCAGCAGGAAGCGGAAGCGCGGCGCGGACACGGGTGCAGGCAGTAAGATGGTCAAGGGCGAAGCGCTTGTACCGCAGCACGTTCGCGTGGCTCTCGCGGAAGATGGCAAGGTAGGCCAGTGGGTGGATGTACAGATGACGGACGCCGACCAGGCAGATTCACAAGCGGATGATGACGATGAGGACGAGAGTGGGGATGAGGGCGGCGAGCTTCAGAAGCTGCGCGATCGGGAGCATTCCGCGGCAGCCGCGCAAAAGAATGGTAGTTCAGAAGCTGCAGGGGAGGAACGCAGCAACAGCACGACGCACAGAAATTGGTGGCACACGTACAAGTACAGGCCTATATTGGGGATGGTACCCCTGTCGACTACTACTGAGGATGTGCAGCAGGCGAATGGAGTGGTGAATGGGAAGGGCAAGAGCATGAGTAGTAGGAAGACGGCAGCACTAGAGGTCGCGCTTGTGGAGCGGCCGAAGTGGGATGTTGATATGCCTGCGAGGTACGTGGAGGATTAGCAGATGACCAGGTGGTTCGTAAGACGCGGTGAAACAGATGTCCGCCTCCATCTGGACAAAGGATAATGGAAATCGAAGGCTAGATTCAAACGTGCATGACGGCGTTGTACCACTTCTGCTAGCTACCTAGACTCGTGGTCTGGCGTATGGCCATCTGGGCACGCTGATGTCAGGCATGTTCAGGACGTGTCACATGAGTTGGATGGGTAAATATCGCCATATCACAAAAGTACCTATCTGACAACGATGTACGACTCAGGCGCAATAATGTTTTCTTACTTTTCTCGACACGCCTGCCTGTGTCACACGTCTTTAAATAGCTACGTGTGCATGCGGCCAATTTGTGCAATAGGGTGTGACCCCCCCCCTTTACGGAGGTTTATCATTTATGTCCACACCTGCTTTGCTTGGGCTGCAGTCAGTGAGTGTGTGATTGAGTGGCTCAGCTGTTTCCAGATAGGCTGCTAAACCATCAAGATGATGCTTCTGATGCCCACTTATTTAGATCGAGAATTCGTTATACCACATACATATTGCATGCAGAGAATCCCATTCAAAAAAGGACGTCTTCAGATATCGTTTCAGCTATGCCAATTCTCACGAGTCAGCTCGCCTCCAACCGCCATCCCGGATTGCCGTTGCGATCACGATCTTTCCGCCCACCCCAGGGAAGGCTGACGCTGATTTTCCTTCACGGCAATCACGATCAGAGGAACATCAGCCAGGCCAGGTGTTCTTTTCCGAAAGCGAGCTGGTGACATTAGTCGAGATGGAATTGTTTTAGAAAGTGGGATTCGAGTGGAGAATCACTTGCAGCGAAGCCGACACAAGCCCATATACCAAGAAAGCCCCCCTCCGACCCTTGTTCCGTGACCGCCACATGCCGCGATGGGCTCGTACGGCCGAGCTTACGCAGTGGTTTTTTATTTTGTATGTTGAAGGCCAGGAGCGGGCAACGCGTCTGCTGTTGTGGGATGATAAGATGACATGTCCTCGTCTAAGTACAATGGGACCCATAGATTAATCGTGTACAAGTACAGGGGAAAGAGAGAAAATAAGGCATAAAAGGAATGTGGGCTCGGTTCGGGTGGTCTTTTTTTTTTATTCCCCTCCGGCCAACAAAACGGCGGGTGCCGTCCAAGGCCGGGTTGTCCCTCGGACCTGGGCCGGGGCCACGTACGAGCAGAATCACTCTTTGGTCACATCGTCTCGGAGAGAGCCTCAATTCTGATGCCACGTCGTTGTTTGCCGCCATTACTATTGGGACGGGAAGGGGCTTCGTTGCTTCGTTTCGCGGCGTGTTAGTAGCCTTGTCTATCTCGACTGTAAGAGCCGCGCGGCTGCCGGGCTGCGGGATTGGCTCGGCCCGCCGCTATTGGCAATGTATTAAGCTTTGAGCCCGTACGTAGTATGCGACTTCCACAGCGAGTAATACTGTAATAGAATCTACAATGATCGAGTCATCGAGAGGTGTATTGCTGCTCTATAATGTTGTATCGTTGTAATGTGGTTAGGTTTACATGATGACTATGCACCAGCTTTGATTTAATTCATACGTGTCAGGCAAAGTAGGAGTAGTAAAATGAGCAGTAGCCTTGCTTCACAATGCTTGCTTGGCGACACCGCATAATGATCTTGTCAAACAAGCAGGTGACGACGAGTACATAGTGATGACGCCTCTCTCGTGATATCTCTCGGACGAGTGGGAGTGCGCGTGCTCTGAATTCAGTAAACCGTTAAATGGGTTTCGTACTAGACAGGGAAAATTCGTCACGGTCCCACAGAGAGCTTGCGTGCCAGAATGTTCTTATTCTGTTCACAATATATTGAGCACAGGCACAATCATATCGAAAACAAACAACAGGGTCGTCGTCTCCTTCCCCCACTGTGACTACTAGGTATACCTGCACGGGAAAAATCCTGGCCATCATACCATGCTTGTCCGGGGATGGCCAGCTCGGCTCGGGGACATATAGCCTTGTCTTTTCTATCGTTGATGGAAATTCCGAGGCGTTCGTCTGATGTGAGCCAAGGACACGGCAGCCTCGTGGCGTCTTTCTCTTAGGGAGCGTTTTATTTTCCTTCGACTTTTTTCTCCGACCAGTAAGAAAACATGGTCGGACCAAGCCGACCCGTGATTTCTGGCTAGCGAGCCTTGGCCCAACGAGGCTTCGTCAGAGACAGCAAGCGCCAAGGCTGCTTTTGGGGTTTGTGGGGGAGCTATTCTTCTTTTTTTGGTGGGCAAAGGTAGAGAGAGAGAGAGGAGCGCGGGAGACGCGCGTCCAGGAGACCATACCTTCGGACCCCTCTGTACATCGGACTAGCAACCCTTGTCGGTGTGGCATTGTGCGACTGTGGGGATCGTGCGATGGATTAGAAACCGGGTAGTCAATTTCGGTCCTGGTGATGGCCGTTTCCTTTCGGTACAGGGACGACGACACTTCGTCCGGCGGCGTAGCGTATGTGTAAAATGTTTTCGAGGCCCCCATTGTGAGTTTGGAAACACGTGGCTCAATCTATCCGGTAGATGGACCTGGTTCAACTTCGCCTCTGGGATAGCTTGGCCATAATCTGAGCGAGCTGTTGACGACTTCCAAGACGACTTCAAACACAATCAGACCCTTCTCTAGAGCAGTGAATGGGTAGCAAAGCTGTGGCTGTGCGTCTCCTGTTCGAGTCGGGTCTGGTGAGCAAATCTTCGGGCGCCGTTTCAATAGTCAGACAAGTCAGGCACGCGAACCATAAATTCAAGGTTGTACTGTGGTACTGTAGTCTGTACATGCCTCATCAAGACGGCGATCACATCCGGAGCTTGTCAGTCGGAAGTCCAATTTAGGTTGAGGCTCGAGCCAACGGCGTCATGGCTGGAAGGGGAAGGGGGGCTTTTGTGTTTTTGTCTTTGTTTTTTTGGGACTATTGAACTCGTTTGATAGGGCAGGGTCACGCACGGAGACTTTGAATGGAACCCCAAGGCCCGCCGCCCCGGACCCGAGTGCCGGAAATGCTGGACTCGGCCGGGGTTGGTGGTTCGGTAGCCGGCAACAGCACGTGCATGAATTGAGAATAGAGTGTCCGAGAAGAGGATGGGACGATCTTTTTCCACGCGGCATGAGCCGGATTATCCGAAAACAAAGACGCCACAGGGCAGGTGCTATTTTTTTCGAAAGCACTTGATTTCGATAGAAAGTCAAAAGACGGTCTAGAGCATAACTCGGAAACTCACCATTACCGTCGGAGATCTCGGTGACCAGGTAGGTGGCATGCTGCTGTCGCCATTGACAGCTAGCTCGAATTGGCCAAGGCGTCGACAGCAGAAGGGGACCAGAACAGGGCTGCAAAAGTAACAGCGTCTTTCACGTTTAATTACTTGGGATTTCCAAAGTCACGCAGCGTAGCACTCAGGATAAGTCGGCCAACATAATTGTCGCCTACATCGATTATCAAGACAGGGCGTGTTTCTCCATAGCCATAGCAGCCGAGTGAAAGGATCCTATCGTTTGTTCGGGATGTCTTGCCAAGTTGCGACTTTTCCACGTATCACGATAAAGCTCATCTGCTTCTGGTGAAGGAAGAACAGTAGATGCGATGTTGGCGTCGACGTTGATAATGGAACGGTCAGTATCTCGTCAATGAGATGTTAGACATTACTAAGCCCACGTTGACCTGCTATGGCTTCTACGTCGATTGCCATGATCAAGGTTGAGAGCGAGCAGATGGCCATCGTCGTCAATATGGCTATATTCGGATTGCGTGTCACTGTCTGTCTGTCCTCCAAAGCATCCGATCTAACAAGGTTAAAAAAAAAGGCTACTTTTACAAGTAAGATGGGTGTCGAACGCATGGACCAGGTGTTGGTAGGTGCTTCTACCGGGCCACTTGGCCGGGGTCCTGGAACACAGCCAAGACTAGGATTGCGCGGTCACAGTAATTACTTTGATTCAGAGCACTGTGCTTCCCGCGTGAGTCTATTACATAAAGTACCTAGGTAGTGCTGCTAGGGATGCCACCAGGCTGGATTGAAGGTCTGGGAAGACCATTGCTTTCCTCGGTCGGGCAACGTCCTATTTTCCCACAGAAATCCTCAGCTCATGAATCGCAATCCGGACACAGGTCATCTCGCACAGGACATCCTATGAAAGGGTAGTGCTGGCGTTGTGTCTGTGTGTCGCCATGAGTAGTCTTGCTACCCGAGATATTGAGTAAGTATTGGACGGACACTGGCATTACGTGCCTTGTCGTGCTGGAGGTATCACTAGAACAATCAAATTTCTTGTACCTACCCAGCGCAGAAGCATGGTGTCGATGAATACAAGAGTGTTTTTTGTGTAAAAAGGGTTGATGAGACAGCGCGGGGGAATGTTGCACTTGCCCCCGGCGGTATTACGCCAGCGCCAATCGACAGAGCCGCAAGGAGGCCTGAGGGGCAGGAGGTAGCCACTGCTGCTGTGTCAGCAACAACGCAAACGCAAAACGCAGACGCGCTCCCAAGAGGCGTCATCTGTTCTGCCTAGAGCTGTTTGAGCGATGTCGGTCTACGGCGCATCTTGAGAGTTGGGCAGACGTGCGTAGCACGTGCAGATGCCTTGCAACGGCATAACCGAGCCGGGCTGATTTCCACGTAAACGAGCAGGAAACCACGCGAATATGCACACCTCTCTTTTTATCGAGATTGATCATCGCAATCCGAGGTTGGTGGTTGCTGATGCTGATCACCAGTGATCACCCGGCGAGGGCCGCTATTGCGTGTGTGTGAGCATGCACTGTGGGGGGTTTGAGTTTTGGCTGTCCCAATGTGAAAGGGTTGAATCTGAAGCAGAGAGCGGCTCGGGTCCACCCTGAGCCGAAAACCGACCACGCAAGTGACCGTCGTAGGTAGCTTGGTAGGTAACACTGCAGAGCAAGGCGTTCGTCATGGCACAGTGGATCGCTCGTTTCAAGCAGCACTGTGGGGCTTTTCAGAAACATCTACTGACAAGTAGCATGGGCTTGTGGGCTGTGCCGCGCTGTGGGAATTGTTTCGCGCAGACTTGGTACGGACTACGCAGCGTTCAGCAAGTGCCCTCAACATTACACAAACCGAAAATGTCACGTTTCAAGAGGCCGGAGCTTCATCTGGAAGGTGGTTGTTTGCATGTGCTGACACAATTCAGCCACTCTCACACTGCCGAGTTCCCTAGGAACAAACTAAGTACAAGGTGTGCCAGGATGTGGGAAAGGTCGAAGGCAAAGCCACAATAAGGTCGACCAGGATGGAACGTAGTGCCAAGACTGAGCCTCGTCAGCGAGCAGGTCGGAAATTGGTCGGCGCATGCGGCGCTGGTGGTGGTCATCTTACTGCCCCTTTCGTTTCTTGGGTACCTAATCGGACGACTGGACGGGAAGTCCTTTTTCCCTTTTGAATACTAACAGACTGACGATGTCAATTTGCAACGGGAATGGAAAAGGTCGACAACGCGTCCCAGCAATTGACAAGAGTCAAGACTCCAGACGCAGCATATGCCCTCCATAATTGTGAATACATAAGCAGTCGGTACTATGTAAGCAGTACCTATACGTGAATACTAGTATACGCACTCTCGATGGCCAGGGCTTCCTGGTAGCAGGTATGAGACCTGGGTGTTCAGAACGGCAATTTTGAGAACCATGCCCCTGCAGGCCCCACCCCGCCCTCCCGGCTTGGAGAGAGGTACGTACTGGGCGAGCAGGGCAAAGCAGGAAATGGTCCGAGGTGATTGGGCGTCCTCAGAGTGCGACGCGCGTTCTTGTCGCTCGCAGTCCCTCTTTCCACGTGTACTGCGATACTAAGGGTACCTCCTAGACACGCAATACAGTGCTGCGCAAAGTGGCCCTGGCACGCACGTCCTAGTCCCCACTCTCCACACCTGGGCGCTCTCCTCTCACAGCCCAGGGTCGACTGTCTCTCGTCTCGCTCCATCCATTGTCTTTTCCGCCTTGGCCTTTTTGCCATACTCTAAACTCACCACACGCTACTCCTCCCGCTTCTATGCATTGACATCTAGCCATCTATCTACCCTCAACATCCCCGGTCTCCCCATGCGTGTGTGCTTTCTCTCTTCTCCCTCTCCGCCGCAATCGACCCAACCTATACACTCTTTTCTGTGCAGGCTGCGACTGCGTGGTGCGTGGTGCCGTGCGTGACTCTGCTTTCGACAACCGACATTCGATGATTGTGGCTTAGACAATCAAGTCCCGAGACGAACAGAGAAAGAAAAGAGAAACAGGTCCATCAACAACGACGCCGAGCACGACACACGACTGTTCAGCCTAACCCCCCCACCGATCTTCGCCGTTGCCGAATTGATCCCGCGACGGTTTGCGAACCGAGATAATCAGACCCTCATTGAGCCGACGAAGACAAACCACAAGTCGACTCCGCTAGTCTTTCCGCCTACGAATTCGGGTGGCGACTCACTCACCTTGACTCGCCCGCAGACGCTGACGCTTACGACGCCTATTCCGGGTCGCTTATATCCTCTAACTTCGTCCACTTGTTGATTATATCTCCCTATCCATCACACTGCACTGGACCTCAACCTGAGCAGTCGGCTCCAACCCTCAATCGACCCTCAAACATGGCTTCAAATGGTGGCAACCCGCCCCAGGAAGGCCAATACGATGAGGCCTGGGCACACGATCTCCGCGTACAATTCGAGCAGCTACTCAGGGACAAGAGATTAAATGAACTCCAGTCAAGGTCACGACAAGGCACTCCTCAACCGCGCGAATCCGCTTCGTCCGCCAACCTGCGTGCTGCCGCTGAGTCTCCTGCCTTACGGCCCTCCACCTCCTACGCTAGCAACACCCCGCCTTCCTATACATCGCTGCGCAACCAACCAAAAATACCCACCCCACCCGCTCAAAACGACAGAGAATCACAAAAATTTAGGAACTTGATGGTCACTCTCTCCCAGACACCAACAAAATACGAAAACCCCGGTCTCCTCGACGAGGCCCTCCAGGTCATTCCCTTGGACCGCATCTATGGCGAGGCCGAAGAGGAGTGCCAGGTGTTGCAGGCACAGGCTGAGAGTATGGGCGATGGCCGCAAACCTGAATGGGGCTACCAAGATTGTGTCATCCGAGCATTGCTCAGGTACGTCTTTAATCCGTCCGTCTGTCCTTGCTAAAATGAGTGCCTGACCCCCCCTCCCTTCACAGATGGTTCAAGCGGTCCTTTTTCACATGGGTCAATAACCCAGCATGTCCCGCATGCTTGTCGCCCACAATAGCTCAGGGCAAGACAGCACCCACCCCCGACGAGAATGCACGAGGCGCTCTAATTGTCGAACTCTACCGATGCTCCGCCTGTGGAGCATACGAACGGTTCCCTCGCTACAGCGACGTCTGGCAACTATTGCAGACTCGGAGAGGCCGAGTGGGAGAATGGGCAAACACTTTCAGCATGCTCTGCCGCGCCGTCGGTGGCCGTGTGCGCTGGGTTTGGAACGCGGAGGACCACGTGTGGACTGAAGTATACTCCGATCACCAGAAGCGCTGGGTGCACGTGGACGCTTGTGAGGAGGCTTGGGATAATCCCCGTCTTTACTCGGAAGGTTGGGGCAAGAAGATGTCATATGTCGTGGCCTTTTCGATTGATGGAGCGACCGACGTGACCAGACGATACGTGCGCAAGAGCGAGTTCGCACTCGAGCGCAACCGGTGTCCCGAGGAGGTTATGCTCTACATCATGCAAGAGGTTCGGAACATTCGTCGATCCAACATGAACAAGGACGATCGGTTCCGACTTGAGAAGGAGGATGCTCGAGAGGACCGCGAGCTCCGCAGCTACGTCATCTCATCCATCACCCAAGCCGTCACAGAGCTTGTACCTGGATCCATCCAGACCGCACCCAGTGTTGCTCCTCAACCGCAGCGTCACACTGTTGCTTCGTCTTCCGACAACAAGGTTCCAGCTGAGATGCCCGCACGACAGAGTGGCAATGCCGAGTGGGCTGCCGCACGTGAGAATGGACGGAGACAGTCACCGCATGACCCCTCTGGTCGACCTCCATTCCCTTGAATGATTTTTGGGGACTGTATGAGATCGAACACGATCATTAAATTCAGCGACACCCATTCCGGAGCTGCGACCCACCTTGCTAACGAGGGGCGCCGATCACATCCTACTTGCGATCCCCGTTCTCCGGTCACTTGCTCCAAGACTGGATCGCAGGCTGCTTCGGCTAGGATTTAAGCTCAACGGGCTCACCATGGAACTGATCGATCACCCATCTGAATCAACCACCAATAATAACCTAGTCGTCTAATTCTACCCTTCGACTACTTGGATTGCGACATAATCGGCATCGCAACCGACCTGTTCAACCATCTTCTACCAAACACCGTTTTTTTTTTTTTGGGATCTTCCATCTGTAACTACTATCTATCATCTTTGATCGGCAACCGATATAGTCGACTTCCATTTGTACCAATCATTCCGGGTGGCGCATGGGATTACAGCAATGTGTTTTGGGGGTTTAAGGATGTGGGGGGGGGGGGCGGTTAATGGCGCTGGATGCTAAACCATCGCGCCACGGCGTTTCGGGGTAGGCAAAGATTTTTGAGATCTTGAATTTTCCATTGCTCGCCTTTTTAAACGGCGATTGCAAAAAGCATTGTTGAAGGAGCCTTGACTTTTGCCAAAGGGGAAAGAGGAGCATGCATGTATAAAGTCATACACGTCATTTTACGACGAATCCATTGGGATACCCGGACCAGCCTGGAAGGCTAGAGGACGAGGGGATGGATGGCGAAAGCTTGACGGGGAATTTACTCTGATACCATATTCAAATTTTACTACATGAATGAGATCCCAATATGGGAATTTTGAGATTTAATCGACCACTGCAGCTTTGTGAAAACCTTGGTACGTTGCCCCACGGGCATCTTGCTCCACGTGAAACCTTTATGGCACATGTCTTGGTGAACTGGTATCGCACACACGTCCCAGCGCAGCTACCAAGCCTCGGGCACGCGGATGCTCACATTACCACTTCGTGTCTCTTTACCATCCGTATTCGAAAAAGAAAAGAAACAAACAATATTTAATCATTACTTTGAGCTTTGAACATGTGGGACCGTCCGTCGGGTATCCAAATTATTGGGTCTGTGCATGTCCGGTGAGATAATGGGCCGACTGCGCGCGAAAAGGCAGCAAAGATGGTCAAGGCCCAAGGGACGGGGGACGGAGAAATAGAGATGCAAGGAATATCACATGTCTTTTCACAGTCCAAGAGCAGCGGGTGGGCGTCGGGCGTCGGGAAAAATGGGAATAGCAACGGCACATTGTCGGAGCCATTCGTCTTAGCTGCAGATAGTTTGGAGATGCAGTATGCAATGTGTATTATGATCTGGGCCGCCCTTTGCGCACATCGCTCCCAAACTTTCATTCCTGTATAGCCAGCGTGCTCTTGAAGGGGGGAGGGGGGAAGGATGATTATTACAGAAAGGCTGAATAGGCAGGTCTTCTGCTGCAACAGGGGATGAAGAGACAGATTATCGACGGCTACGGGCATGAGACTGGATGCAGATTATTCTGACCTGTCAAATAGTCGAAATTTGTTCCTGAATGTCGTCAGGAAGGACGAAGAGGGGATTTGTGCCCACATCCCGAAAGCGTGCATGTATGGCCTGGAGATATCATGGAGCCTGCAGTCAGTCAGTCGGTCACATGAGTCCACATCAAAGTAGAGAGCCATGCCGAACTACTGATTGTAGGTTGTGACGGTGCAATTTTAAACTACACCTATACAGGTTCACGATGTACAGCCAGCCCACATCCCGCCTGCAGCGTCTGCTGTGTCTAATTTCCTTTATGCATATTACTTTGTGTATAAGTGTAAATATGTCAGACTTTACTACATATGTATGTAGCCTCTCTCTCCTGCGAGCAAGCGAGGCACACTTCAGGGAGCCTCGGTGGGATACGACATGGTCCGTAACAATGTCCCACATTAGTACCCCGTCAGTATGAAAGCTCCGCTTTCCATTTGATGCTATTTTTGGAGCAAGAGAGACTCAGTAGGTCCGAGAGGCCGAAAGCTCTGTCGAGTGCGAGGGGAGATGAACGTTGGTCAATGCTTCTTCTTGTTCCTCCACAGCACGAAGGATCGTCCAGGGGGGGGGGTCAAAGGCGGTTACCCGAAAGCCTGGAATGGGGCACGGGCGGCGGTGACAACTGACAAGTATCGGAGATTAAGTGAAGGTCTATTCCATCCATGACAACACGCGAGAATAGTCTTCCAATTTGTCTTTATTTAATTATTTTGGGTGTGGGGGGGGGGGTGGATTGGCTATTTGTTGAGGTTTCGTGGACACATATCCCGCAAATAATGTCCACACCGCGAGGACGAGATGCTTGCTACCGCTGGCTCAACTCCGCGCTGCAGAGGGGTATCATGTATTCTTTTTTTTTCTATATGCCACCAAATGTTCTCTATGTTGACACGTCTCCCTTCACACCAGGCATCAAGCCCTTCTCTCATTTGTCTTTGATGCTGCTGCCCTTTTCCGTGTTCAACCCGCCCGCCTCGAGCGGTGCCTGGACCACTTCTCCTTCGGTAATGTACATGGTCATGACCTTGGGTCCGGGGTAGTGCCTCCGCGCGTGAATGAACCACCACGCTGCCGTGACGGCAATGACACCGACGAGGATTACAGAGTTGTAGTTCATTGCTTCCACAGTCGTCGGGACGCTGAAGGCTGTTGTGTACGACAAACATTGGTCAGTCACGCTGTTGCTCGCTGCTACATGCCCACAAACAAAAAGGAAAAAGGAAAGGGAAATTTTGGCGGACTTACGGAAGCAATAAAATATGTTGAAAAAGGTGATCAGCACCACGGCCGTGATGTTGACGGGAGTGCCCCATCTTCCGAGATAGAACGGTCCGGCGGGGAAGTGCCGGCGTTTGGTGAGCACGTTGGCCGCGAACGGAATCGCATACGACACCGACGTGAGGATGATGAACGACCCCGTCAAATTCAAAAAGGCCACCGAGCTGCCGAGGGGAATGGCGCCGAGCCCTGTGGCGACGACGGCCACGAAGAGCGTGGCGGGCACGGGGCACGAGAGCGACTCCGAGACCTTGGCGAAGAGGCCCGAGAGGGGCACGGCGTTGTCGCGGGCAAGGGCCCAGTAGATACGGGAGTTCTGTCACACACCAACATCGGTCAGCTATTCGTTATTCTAATCACCCCCGTTACACTCTCCCTTCAACGTTGTCTAGGAGATGAGGCTTACCGTCACCAACGTTCCTATACAGCAAAGCATTGACGAGAACCAGACGATGAAAAGCAACCCAAACTGCGCGCCCAGGTTCTGGTTTCCATTCGCATCCGTTGTGGCCTGCGCATAGATATTCGCCAGCGGGTATGTGTTGATTCCCCCTTGTAGCACATTCAGATCCGTCACCGCATAGAAGATCGTGATCGCAAACGCAAAGGCATACAAGAAGCCCAGGCCGATCTGCAGTCCAATCGCCTTGGGCAGGTCCTTTTTAGGATGCGGCAGCTCCTCGGCCATGTGCGTGATGGCATCGGGCGTGCCGATGGTAAAGGCGCCGTTCAGCACGCCGGTCAGGAACGCCACGCCGCTCGACCAGCCCGTGATGTTGTTCTCCTCGAAGCTGTTCCACACAAACTTGCTGCTTGCGTGGCGCGCCGGCATGGCCGCCACGACAATGATGGTGACGAGCCCACCCACAATGACAAAGAACATGCCGAGTTTCTGCGTGTACGGAACGAGCCGGTTGGCGAAGAGGACCGTCACACAGCACAGCCATGTGATGATCACATAGGCAACGTATGTCTGCCAGGGGTTGCTGACGTAGGTCGTTTGGTGGTACACGACATACAAGTTGACCGAGACATTGGCGGTGATCTGAAGTAGCGAAGCCAGGTCGAACATCCACCCATAGAAGTTGATCCAGCCGGTAAAGAAGCCCAGCGTGCGGCCCCAACGCGGGCCAGCGGCGATGGTGGCCCAGTGATAAACACCGCCTGCGGTGGGCACTGATGAGGAGAACTACATAATCGTTAGGTCAAAAATCTACATCGACACGGCCCCTCGAGAGCCCTAGGACAGTCCAAGTGACCCAAGACTCTAAAGCTAGATATCGTGGGCATAAGGGCGGTAAGACTTGGGGTTCCGGGTTCAGAGCGCGTGAAGGGTGAAGGGGCTGGACGTACCTCCGCCAGACCGAGGCCGATAAAGGAATAGTAGAAGACGGCGACGATAAGTCCGAAGATAACCCCCGTAGGACCTCCATTGGCTAATGATAAGCACTGAAATTAGCAAAAGTCGATGACATAGCAGCGTAAGCAAAGAGATTGTGCCCCAGGGTATCGCGATGGTCGTTGAAACATACCGATCGAAACTGATATGGAAGATCCCAAGGCAATCCAAGCGTTGTCGACGGTGATGGCGATTCCTGACAGGCCTAGCAGGCCATATTGTCTCTTCAACTGGTCTTTGTAGCCCGAGGCGTTGACTACTGCTCCATTCTTGATGGCGGCCACAGTCTCGTCTTCGGTCAGCCCTGCAGACTCTGGCGAGGTCCGTCCAAAGTTCGGCTCATTTTTCTCGGCTGGACTCATCTTCGCGTTGCCGTTAGGAATAAAGTTTGCTTTGGCACGGAAGGAATCGCCAAGGGTTCCGGACTGTCGGTTCTCAGGGTAGGGGTGCTCAGGCCCAACAGTTTGGTCACAGAAGAAAAGGAAGCAAGATGGAAGGAATAAAAGAGCAGGATAAGCATGGTAATAATAAGGTTGACGAGAAGGAGATCGTCGCTAGAGACCACCGATAAAAAACATTGTCATCCAATTGCACCCATACTACCTCATAGTACGTGGTATTAATGTTACTCTATCCACCTTACGTACCAAGAATAGGGATCTCATAGTCGCACATTACACCGGGAACTTGAAAAGGCGCCGGCGCACAGCCGTGTTCGGCTTGGCTACCTGGATAGGAAATATAACTCTCACCGAGCACGATCCTCGAGGGCATGGATAAGGTCGCAAACCTGACACTGCGCTTTTACAAAGCTCACATAGATTCGGGGTCCTCCGACGCCAATGTATCAAATCATAAGCGAGGAACCTGCTGAGACCCGACCCCATGGTATGCTACCAAGCGGCTAAAGACGCTGGCCGATTGTGCAAAAAGAAGTATTGTGTACGGATCGTTATCTTGGGCTAAAGTGGTTTTCGGCAAATTATCTGAGCCTTGTGGAGAGGGAGGTGGGGGTGGGGGGGACCAGCAGAATATCCGTTATAGTATCTACCTACCTACTACTACCTAGGAGGTAGTATTGCGCAGCAATTGTATGATCAGCCTTGGAGTTAAAGGCGTACTTGGCTTTACACTGGAGGATTGGTACCTCCGCGGGCACAAAAAGCTGTCCTTACGGAATCATACCGATATTGCCTGAGCTCACACAGCTCCTCGCATCGTTGAACAAAGTCATGGCTGTCATGCGAGCTGCAGTGACAATCTTGCCACTTACAGGTCTCCGTCCATCTGCATCATGACGGG